>PVLD010019838.1:0-35298 GCA_004027595.1 Dinomys branickii
TTTGCTGTTGTTGATGTTTGCCTGTTTTGTTTTTTGTCTTTGGATTTTTGGTTTTTGTGTTTTTTCTGTTGTTGAGAGGATTAATTGTCTGACTAAATTTGCATGTCTGTATATGGGCTTATATATTTACACTTCGAAGATATCAATGGATAAAGCAATAACCACTGTTGAGATCATATCACCTTGTCTATAGATTAGTAGTGATTGTACTAGTTTTTATGCTAATTGGTGTGTTTGTCAATATGTTTTTGTACTTGTATTTTTTTAAAAATATAAATAAATAAATAAATAAATAACATAACAACCACTGTTAATTTGTCTTATTTTGTTTTGAAATCCTGTATCACTTTAAATGTTCTTGCTTTGGTTTGTTTATGTTTGTGATACTGGTATGCTGCTATTTTTTTTTGTTTGTGTTTCATTTACTACTCTCTTTAAAATAAAAAAAAAATATAAATTCTCCTGTCCATCTGGTCTGATTGAACAGTTTATTTTATATCTGCAAGCATACTCATCATTTTATACAAATAAGGTCATATTAAACATACTGCTTTTCAGCTTGCTTTTACTGAATATCATAAAGGTCATTCCACATCTTCACATGGTAGTCTGCCTCATCCTTTCTGATGTTCATTCATATTCTGATATGCATCTATAAAAATATATAATAAGTAATATTTAGACAGTTCCCTATTGTTGTCTAGTTGCTTCTTTATTTGGATTTATTCCCTAATTTTCTTAAATTTGTCTTAGCAGGTATATCCATCCTAGTTTCTCAGCCCTGAGCCACAACACATGGCATGCCCAACATTACAGAAGAAACATTTATGTTGGCTCGGTTAGTAGAGGTTTCAGTCCACAGTGAGCTGGCTCCGCAGTAGGGTGGCATGACAGAGGAGAAACAGCTCATGCCATGGTGGCAGAAAGCAGAGAGACCAAGGGAGAAGGGAGAGAAAGGCACCCCTTGAGCCCATGACCCCAAAGGCCCACGACCTCTGACCAGGCCTCACTACCCAGCATCACATTTAACTATTAACTCATCACGGGAGAAATCCACTACTGAGTATCACTCCCCCATGATCCAATCACCTCCCCAAAGCCCACCTATGAGTGCATGAGGCTTTGAAGGCCTATATCTAGATTTAAACTATGACATTATCTACAGTATGAATTATTTGCAAAGGATGTGTATTTATAGGTTGTGGCGGGCTTTGGCAAATTACCTAAAATCCACTTCTTGTGTCTGTGCTCTTGTGCAGAGCACCTGTCCATCCACATCTTGAGCACTCATATGGTCAGCTACAACAAAGCCCTCCGTTCTTTTCCTTTCCAGATATGTCCCTTGTCCTGTGATTTTGGCCAGACTATGAGGGAGGAGTTAAAGTTGTTGACTCTAGGTTTCGCCATAGCCTTCCTTGAGCACAGAGCAGCAGGGCTTAAACAGACTTAGGGTCCCTGGACTACCTAGTGCTGTCCTTGTGGGTGACTGCCCAGGTCACTAGCCCAGCTGCTGAACCAGCTAGGGAGGCTAGGGTGTGCCCCCTAGGCTTTGCCTTCAGGCAGTTGCCATTTATGCCAGGTTGGTGATCTGGACTTCAATGGAGTCCAAGGCCCTGGGCCTCTACTGCATTCTCTTAATCACTGGTCCAAAACCAGACATCCGTGCTCTGCCTCCTTTCTCCCACCTGAACAGATTCTCCTCCCGGTCACCTTCTGTCTCCCAGGTGGTGTCAGAAAGGAACATTCTTCTGGCTTCTGAGACGCAAACAGCCATCAGTCTGTAAGTCATGGTTTACTAAATGGAAAGAAGCGTTCTGATTCTGGGTCTCCCCTTTTCCACACCTCCCCATCCCCAGCCATACCCAGGAGGGAAACAGAGCCTCAAGTCCAGCGCGTCCCCACGTGCTTTATGCTTACCGCCTTTGCCCCTGCGCTGTGGCCTCTCTGGGTTCAGCAGCTGGACTTGGAGCCAGAATCTTGGTGCCCACCCCCCAGGTCAGCTCCAGGTGAGAACACACCCCACATTTAGGAAGGCACACTGCCTCACAAACCCATAAAATCTGCACGGAGCCCCCTCACTGTCTGCACCCTAGTCCCAGTCTTGCTAATGTTTTTGAAAACCGTCCATTTCTCCTCCTATATCCCAGGAATCCTCTGGTACCCACAAACATTTTCCTGTTACAATCTCAGACACACTGAAGCCAGACTTTAGAAACATGAGGCTAGGAAAGTCTTGTTCTTGCAAAAGTATTTTATCCACACTGCAAGATAGAGTAAAGGCAGATTAGGGAAAGAGAAAACCCAGAAATTATTTTCTGTATTTTGTTGCTCAAAAAGAGTAATAAGAAACCTCCCCCTACAGGCATTTTGTAGCTACTGCAAAGTAAGCAGATAAATGTCCTGCAAAATATTTGCTCATCTATCAAGTCCGTCTGGAGTGTTTTCATTTGACTTCTTAAAAACAAAACTGCTTCATCCTGGCATCCAGCATCTCCTTTTCCCTATGGAGATGAATAATGCAGCAAGAATGCCCCTCCCTTCCCAGTCCCTCAGGCCACGGCTGCCTCAAATTCAACAGCACCGCTAAAGGGTTTTTTGTGGTTTTTTTTTGCAAAGAGCTGAAAATTATCCAGACATTTTTATTCCTTTTCTCATAAATTCGCTGGGCAAAGGAACAAGTTCCAATAGGGAAACATTTGATTCCTTCCAACCTGAAGACAAGGAAAGAAGGAACGTGAAAAGTTGTATAAAAATCAGTTGTTGCCAAGCCCTCATTGACCTTGGGAACAAACATATAACCGATAGATAAGTAAAAGGAGAACCACTGACTGGCTGGAATCCAAAACCGAACTTCTCGATTACGTTCTTTTCCAAGCATCTTTCTGCTCTTGTCAGTGCCTTAAGATTCTTACTCCCTGCCTGTGTTTTAGGACCTGTAAGCAGTGCTTGTTTAAATATTTGCTTCCAAATTAGAAGGAAAGTGTGCCAGAAAATCACTTTGAAATAAATAAAACCATGTTTTATGGGAATCCCGCCCAGCTGTGACCAGGTAAGAAATCCTCTCTCCCCAGATTGTCCTGGGCACTGTACATGAAATCAGGGCTCCCTGTATGGCTCTGGGTGAGACAGGAAGTCCATGCTGCAGCATCCCAGGGGGTGAGGAGCGGGGTGGGGGAGAGACCTCATCACAAAGGAACATTGTTCCCTCTGGCATGCTCATTATTTTACAGTTACATATATTATGAGTCCGAAAGTTGAAAAAGCTCTTGGTTTCTGTTAACATGTTCTCAGACCACTAATTATTTCCTGCTGTCTCGAGGTGCTAAATACATAAACACATGGACTCCTCAGCTTAAAAAATTAAGGGTTCATGTTTCCTCCACCAGTCAATGTGAGCGATGATTCTTAAACCTCGGTCCTATGCAAACCATAACAACACAAATTGTTAGCAACAGAGACTGCTGGGCAGAGCTACCAGGTTGCTGTACCCAAAGTTCTGAGTATGAGCACATAGTATAGAGACACAGCCTGTCCTTGGGTATCACTGGGAAATTAGAGTGTGGGTCCCTCCAGACATTAGTGCCTTGGAATCCACACCCCTTGAGCACACACTGCATCCTCTAAAGACCTGAACTTTGTCTCCTGACAATACATTTTGACCAGTAAAAGTCCAAGCCTCATTGATCTTACAGGAACAAAGGACATGTAAAAATATGTTGTCCTTTTGGCTCACTGAACTTTGTTATCTCCAGAGAAGGCCTGATGGATTCTAAAGCTCGCAAGCATTTGCACCCCGAATTGCATTAGTGTTTAAATTATCCAACATTAAATGTCAACACTTCACAAGTGACTTAGGGATGGCCTCAAGTAGGTCCTGACTTCTCTGTAAGCACAAAATCCTCCCTCACTGCTACCCCTAGCCAAGGTCAATGTAGGCAAGGCCAAATGACCTGCTGCCTCTCAGGTCCACATGTCAGGCCCTGGTTTCTGGACAGAGGGGCCACAGATGGTGACAATGGAACCAGGAACTGTACGAGGAGGGAGCAGTGTCCACTGTGATGTTTGATGGGAGCCCTGCAAAGCATCAAGGGCCACACCAGCCCAAGGTCCCAGGACAC
Organism: Dinomys branickii; assembly: GCA_004027595.1. Classification (NCBI taxonomy): domain Eukaryota; kingdom Metazoa; phylum Chordata; class Mammalia; order Rodentia; family Dinomyidae; genus Dinomys; species Dinomys branickii. Next base: position 4,119 of record PVLD010019838.1, read on the forward strand.
CAGCTACCTTACTCTTCACCTGCCAGGAGGGCTTGGCCCACAAATATGGGGATTGCTGCATTGGATGGCGTGAGATTTATCCAGAAACAGCCATCTTGGGTCAAGGTTCACACTCACAGGGGCAGAGCTGAGGGGAAGGAGCTGAGAGCCAGCATTTCCTCTCTACATCCAGCCGAAGAGAGGCAGGGGTGCTCCTTTTGGCCTCCGTGTCAAAGCTACCTGCTTCGGGAAGAGTCACCTCGCCTCCTCCACACTTGCTGCTGCCACTTGCAGGCTGAGTGGACAGAAAGGGATGCATGATTCATGGGGAAAAGTCCAGAGGATGAAGGATTATTTCCTACTTACCTGTAATGGCAAATACTAAGCCAAGAAGTAACCAACTAGTGCATGAAAAGATGCTTAGTATTACTGGCCACTGTGGGAATGCAAATTAAAGCTACCAGGAGACATGGCCTCACACCTGTTAGTTTATTATCAAAAAGTTTAAACTTAGCAGAAAGGAAAGTGGAATACAACAAGTGCTGGCCCAGACAGAGCAAAACTGAAGCCCTGGTACATTGTGAATCATAATGTGGGGTGGCGTAGGCGCTACAGAGACAGCTGGGTAGTTTCTCCCTAAGTAAAAAGGAGAGAGTTACTAACAATAGCCAAAAGAATTAAAAGAAGGGTCTTAAAAAGATCATCGCCCATCAGTGTTCATCACAGCATTATTCACAATAGCCAAAAGATGGGAACAAATGTCCATTAACAGATAAACAGGATTTTAAATGTACACACATACTATGGAGTCTAATTCAGCCAAAAAAGAGAATGAAATTCTGGTATGTGTTACCATATGGATAAACTATGAAAATATTATGCTAAATGAAGTAAGTTAGACTTAAAAGGAAAAATGTTATATGATTTGACTTATGTGAAGTATATAAAATAGTGAATTTATAAAGACAGAAAGTGGAATAGAGGTTACCAGGGCCTAGATGAAGGAAGGGCCTGCTAGAGGAAAGGAAAAAGAGTTTTATTTTGGAAAACAAAAAATAAAATCTGAAAATAAATAATAATGATGTTTCTACAACACTTGGATTATATTTGTTGCTCCTGAACTAGACACTTAAAAGTGGTAATCTCAGTTATTTGGGAGGCTGAGGCACGAGGATCACAAGTTTGAGGCCAGCCTGAGAAACTTAGTCAGACCGTCTCAACATAAAAATTTTGAAAGGGTTTAGATGTATAGCTCAGTTGTAGAGTGTTTGCCTGGCATGCATAAGACCCTTGGTCCAATTCCTACTACGACAATTTTTTTTAAAAAGAGTTAATGTGGAAAATTGATGTCATGTATATTTTCCTACAAGAGAAAAGAATTGAAAAGAGGAAACCTAAACGTAATGAATTATACAGGGCAAACTGATGAGCATGACACCATGGAACAGTTGGCTGCCCTCACCTTTTGCTTCAGTCACTTTTTTCATTTCTGAGACAAAACATCAAACATCCACAGCTTAAAGGAGAGGTTTATTTCTGTTCACTGTTTCAGAAGGTTCAGTGCATGGTCAGGAGAATTAAATGCCAAAAGAGCATAGTGAAAGAGTCTGGCAGAGGAAAGCTACCCACATCGTGGCATCTAAGAAACAGAGAGAGAAGGGAGAAGCAGGGGAGGGAGATATGTCCTTCTGGGCCATGCACTCAGTGCAGGGCTCACCTCTTACCAGGCTCCATCTTCTAATAGCCACTGTATCAGTCAGGATTTTACTAGAGAAACAGATACAACACAAGATATATGAATGTGTAAGAAATTACAAGATTGACTTACAACGGTCAGCCAAAGAGTTGGATGAGGAAGAGTATAGAGGGTGTCTGCACACTGGAGACCAAAGGAATAGGTCCAGGTCTGGAGTTCACCGCAGTGTTCCCTGCAAGTCTACAGTAGGAGACCAATGGGTCTGTGACAGAAGGCTGATGAGCCTACATAGGAAGGCTGAAGGATCCCAGGTGGAAGCTGAAGAGTTTGCATTAGAAGCCAGGAGACAGTGTTCAAGCTGAGGGTAGACTGGAGCTCCTCCAAAGAATGGACCCCACTGTACTTCCTTGTTTAGCTTTTATAATAGCTAGGTGATGATCCACCCTAGGGTAGCTCCTATCCACCATAGGGTGGCTCCTCTACACCCTGTGGAGTAGAATTGCTGAGTCAGTTTCTGAGCCAGGTTTAGTTAAGCTTCTAAACTTCTCAAGTTGACACAATCAATCAGCCACTACAGCAACTCAGCCATCAATGATTGATTCACCTTCCACACACATGAGAATTTGGGAGAGCATTCTAGATCTACACCATAGCTCATTTCCCTCAGATCTCTTCTCCTACCCTCAATCTCTCTTCTCTGCTGTTCTTACCTTCCTCTCCTCTCAAACCTAAGAGTGTATCTCTCCTTATTCAAGGACGAAAATAAAGACCTCATAGTAATTACCCTATATTCAGGATACTGAAGGAATTTGTGGCCCTAACAGTGAGACAGGAAGGATTCCTCAGAAGCAAGTTCAACATGCATCTGGAACATACACTTCTTCCCATGAAGGGCAAGTAGGGTTGCCCTACTTGGATAGGAGAGTTTGGGGAACTATCCAAGATGCAGGGACTGGCATTTACAGGCCCAGAGGAGTTCAGGGCTGAAGATTTTGTTACTTTACTGATGCACAGACATCACTATCTTCTTTTCCTCCTTGAAAATAGAAATCTGGTGATTCCTAATGTATTTTGTTTGAGTCAGGGTCTTATTATGTAGCCTAGGCTGGCCTCAAACTCGTAGCAATCCTCCTCCCTCAGGCTCCCAAATGCTGGGATTATAGGCATACACCACCATACCTGGCTACTAATGTAAAAATTAGCTTTATCTCTCACTAAAAAAGCCAGTGTGAAACAATTGTACAAATCCTCTCACACTATGAGACTTGCAGAAGAGAAAAATGTTGATAAAAATCATGTGAAAGGTACACACTAGATTAATTCACCCACAGTGGCCATATCCTTCAATGTGAGCCCATGTGAGATTTATTTGTTTTTCTGTGAGTTCTGTTTTCCTGAAGAGCACAATTATGGCTGTTAGGTCATGTCTTGGTCACTGTTGAAGGCATCTTACACCATACATCATGGTTTATAACACATTACAGATGCCCAATGAGGTGTTTCTAAGTGGTAAAGGCCAATTTTACTCAATCAGAGCCTCAAATACAAAACACACCCTTCTTCCCCAAACTCTCCTAGCATATCTTTCCATTGGGCCATTATACTCAGTGGTCATTATACTCAGTTCCAGTGAATGGAACTCTTTGCATTCCAGTCACCATCAATAAAGGTTAAAATGCCCCACCCCCACCACATTGTGCAGTTCTAAATTCTCCACTTGCTTCCATGGGCAGTGGCCCTACCTCTTGCCTAAATTGCACACTTGCTTTTTGACCTGTGTGTTTTTCTCATATGAACGACAAGGTAGGTACCCTTCCTTTCTCTTCCTCCTTCTTCCTACCTTTGTCTTCACACAGTAGCCAGATCTCTCAGCTTATTCATGATGATTGTGGCACCTGCTAATATACTGCCACTTCTGACCCCCCCCGACTCCACCCATTGATTTTGCACTAACATGGATTATCATCCTCAGTAGCATTCTCTGTCCCACACATCCCACTGCCCATGCTCTGCATTCACCAAAATCATTCCTTAGCTTGGTCTTGATACCCACTGATGGGCAGGTTCAACTTAGTTTACAACACTGTCTCTTCGGTTTGAGCATGCCTCTCTGTTCTGTGGCCTTCTTGAGGACCTTCAAGTACATCTTTCTCTATTTTTCCTCTCTCCACTTTACCTACTTGAAAGATATTTCATTCTGACCCACATCTAACTGGTTCTTTTTCTCTACCTCCCAACCCACCTGAGGCTTCTCCTGTGGACCAGGTATGATTATTTCTGTCTCCCAGTCCTCTAATACTCTTGTAGGTCTATTCTGCTCTTGTGACATTTGTGCACGTGACAGCAAAGCGAAACCATGCAGCATATAGAAGGCTCTATTCCATCAACTAGACTATAAAGATAGAAGGATTATATGGCATCTTCCTTCAATGTGAACTCAGTATTTAGCACCGTGTAGCATGTCCTTCACATTCGTAACAAATGCAACTTAATTTTCTTTGAAAACAATGTTGCTTGCATAATGACACACTTCCTTCTACTTCATTTGTCTCTATCAGATTATCTAGAACTAATTTGAAACATGTATTTCCAATTATTTTCTGCTATTCTCAAAGTACACAGAGTTGGTATTATCTCTGAAGGATCAGCATTACCAGTATAGTACTAATGTATTCTTCACCCTGGTGCCAACCCATGCAGACAATGTGATGAGAATACTTTTCTTTCTTCATTTCATGTAACAACTGATTTGACTATGTGCATCCCCAGATAAAGACAGCATCGTATTTCTGGTTTTTAAACAACCCCTAGCACACTGGCATCTGCAGAGTTGTTACTAAGAACTATGCGCACATGTACGAAAAACTTAAGCATAGGATAGCAGAAACAAGGCCTGGATTGTGAGGGAGAAAGGAAGTCTCAGTTGAGATGGAACCTAGGGCCTGTGAGCTTGACATTCTAAGACCAGGGCCACTTTCCTCCGGGAGAAGAGTGAGCCCTCAGCCCCTCTTCTGAGTACTGACAGAATCCCTGGGCCAGAGCTAGAAAGCTCATCTGTGACCACCAAGAAAGGGCTCTAATCCCCTCACCTACTCACAAAATGTCAACTAATAGGGAAATAAAAACAAAGGAGGCTAAAATTTAAACATTATTGAAATTTCTTGAATTCTAGGCTGACTTTCCAAATAGGAAAACTTGTATATAAATGTTCCAAGGCAATTCTAGAAAGCTATAGAGATAGTAAGTACTTCCATGGGACACGTATTGCTCACAGTTAAGAATGGGGCTGTCCCCGTGTGTGTGTGTGTGTGTGTGTGTGTGTGTGTTTAGGAGAATATGTGTAGTATCTCTCAAGGAAATAATATAACTATTAGTAAGTAAATACAAAATTCATACAAAAGTATAGAATACTTCTTCGATATACTAAAAGTATATGATAAATTTTCTATCTTTACCTATTAATGTGTCATTATTATATAGATTAACAATTAGTATAGAGTTATACAAAGTATTCTTTCTTATTTTTCCATTAATCCCACTGTTCCTAATTATAAGTAATTTATCCATATTAAGTTTACATATTTATATTTTAACTTTCTTAATAATTTAAGCAAATGATCTAGCTATTTATCCATTTATTCTTCTAAAGGTTACTTAGATATATGTTTCTATTTTACTGCTTTTTAAAACTCCTTTAACATTTCAAATCTTCTGTTTCCCTAATTTCTTCTTTCATCATCATTTTCTTTCTTGAGAAAGTCAACAACAACTTCAGTAAGCTTGAGTAGTTTATTTTTTAGATTAATTTATACTCTTCTGTCTAGTACTATTAGAAAGAAATTCAGCTTTGGACATATCTGAAAGTTTTTAAGTTCTTGTATCCTCATTATTACCATGACCTATGTATGTAACATGCAATTATAGTTTTGCTTCATTGACCACTGAGATTTTTAAGAAATCATTTGTTTTAATTTTCCAGTTAGTGCTTTGTTTCTTGGCTTGTTCTCTTCCTCACAGACATGATTGCATTGCAATCAGAGAATAATGGCTAAAATTTTTCTGGTGTTTGGCAATGATTGAGATTCATCTTTTTCAAGCATTCAATAACAATGAGTTCTCTTCCAGGGTGTAGAATTTGGCGACTGCATTTATTTGTATATACTTTTTGCTAACTATAATGTTTTTATCCTTTTTTATCTTTTTATATTGTCATGAGGACAACTGTTTGTAGTTCTGAATTCCCTTTGACTTTATATCTTTTCACCTACTGACCCATTATGTTAAGCTCAGATGCATTCAAAACTAACAAATGGGTTAATTTTTGTTATGTATGTTCTTAGTATGTCTATGATTGGTTACTATTCCAATCTGGAAGTATTTGTCTTTTAATGGACATATTTATCCCATTTACATTGATTTTTCACCTTTTTGAGTCAACTGTCTTTAATACTTCCTTGAGTTAGTGTTGTTTTGTATGTTGCTGTTATTGTCAATTTTTAAGGTTAGGTCTCAGGTTTACTTATTTAGTTGTTCTCCACCCCCAGGAAGCCAGTATAATATAAGCTATTTTTAATTTTAATAGAGGCTACTTTCACAACTTGAAATAACATGACTAAATCTATATTTGTTTATTATCATCATTATAAAGAAATATCTAATATCTCCAATAGCAGCATTTTAGGTCTGAATCATCTTTATGCATTATGCAGTTTTTCTTTTAAGAATTACAATACTAATATTCAATCCTAATTAGAATATGAATAAATGATAAATAGATAGATAATAGACACATACATGATATATTTGTGTGTGTGTGTGTGTGTTTGCATGTGTAGTACTGGGGGTTGATGTCAGAACCTTTCCACTGAATTACATCCCCACCTTTTATTTTTATTTGAGACAAGGTCTTGCTAAGTTGCAAGGCTAGGCATGAGCTTGTGATCCTCTAGCTTCAACCTTCCAGACTGCTAGGATTATAGGTATGCACCACCATGGCCAGCGAATTATTTATATTTGATGTTACATTTTTATATACTGAGTAGTTGTTCCCAGTCCCTTCATATATGGCTTACTCCAGTTAGGTTTTTTGCTGTATTCATTGAGTAAGATTACCTCCTTGAGTCAAATTTTCAGAATTGTTTACTCTGTTAATATTTATTGAATCAATAATTAATTTATCTACCTCAAAAGTTCATACATATTTAAGCATCTTTCATACATAAACAATATGTCTGGAATTAACACTGGGGGCCCAGACGCCATGTATCTGGAAATATTGAGTATTTTCTCCATTGAGGCCAGGGCCCAGTTGAGATGAGACACCCCATGGCGAGCCTGGTCTTTTGCACTTTATTTGGAGGCTGGTTTTGTTCTGTTGTTGCTGCACCTATATCTTCTGTGTGTGAAAATCTCTCTACACCTCAAGTTTATTGACTATGTCACTGGTTGGTTCCTTTTTCCCGTTCCTTTCATTTTACTCAAATGAACATTTTCAACTTTCAGGATATTATAACCAGTACTTCTTTCAGAAGTACTAACATTCATGATTTACTCCCCAGTTACCTTCTCTGTTTGCTGTCTTCATTCTAAACGAATGCAGTCTCTTAGTCTTTTTTCTGCAGGAGAATGCCATTTCTTAGTGTAACTTTTCTGTCATGAATGTGCCTTTCTATATGATTGATTCTGTTCACTGTGCTTATATTAAGCTTTTAATCTAACCTATAATACTCAATTTCTCTTTAATTTGTTTATTTGATCACTATCTTGTTTTTTTGTTTTATCATCATATCTTTCATATCTTGTTCACAAAGGCAATGTTCTACCTAAATCCTTGAGCATTACCCGCTGTAGTCATCACGTGTTTCCTCTGTTTATTGAGCTACAACTTATTTCAGAGTGTTATCTTTTCAATTCATGTTACTTTGCTCTCTCTTCCACTGCAGAATTTTTACATAAACCTGATGCTATTTAATTGCTACCTATTCAACTTGAATAAGAGCTTTGTGTCTTCTCATGTCCTTCATCCCTATATAAAGTTCCAGAACTCTTTGTGGAGCCTCCTTATTCACCAAGATACTGTTTAATTCACCTCTTATAAACCATCAACCTCCAGCCTCTAGCAGGAGTGTGTACTGTGAGTGTTGACATGTGACACTGTCGATCACTCATTGCTCAGGTTTACATATATGCAGAAGGTCCTTAGAGCAGCTATCTCCAACATTTTTGGCACCAGGGACCAGTATCATGGAAGACAATTTTCCATGGGCAGGGGCAAGGGTATAGGGGAAGATGATGGTTTCAGGGCGATTCAAAGAACTGTACAACCTAGATCTCTCCTGTGCAAAGTGCACAGTAGGGCTCCTACTCCTGTGAGAAACTACTCTCACTCCTGATCTCACAGGAGGCAGAGCGCAGCTGGTAATGTGAGAGAGGGGAGCAGATGTGAGTAGAGAGGAAGACTTGCTTTGCTCACAGGCCACTCACCTCTCACACTGGTCTCCAGAACCCATGCGTTAGAGGGTCAGCTCTCCACTGAAGGGTCTTCACAAGCTGAATGTTGCCTTTCCCTTGGCTCACACCAAAACCTATTAGTCTTCAAGGTGTGTGATCACCCTTCCAACTCAGTCTATGCCCAGTGTCACCAAAAACCAGAAGACACACAGGAAGAAAGAGTACAATCAGCACATAGCAGGACTACTGGGATTCTGGGCAGGTGAGAGGAAGTGCGTCCCAAAGACTCTGCACCGCAGGTACAGACAGGTTGGCTATGTGAAATCAGACCGTGCCTCCTGTGCTCCTCCAACACCACTCCCAGACTTGGAAGACACCATCTTCACGGTTTTTGGCAGAACTCTGGCTTCCGTACAATGACTGAGCCCCTGTGTCCTTGAGTAGTTGCAGACATAAGTCTCAGCCCAAATGAGCCCAGCTGATCAGTGATGGTGACTGGAATAGTGCCCTGAGTTGAATAGTGTCCCTCAATTTCATGTCCATCTGAAATCTCACAACATGGTGATTTCATTTGGAAACAGGGTCATTGCAAGTTTCATCAGTTAAAATGAGGCTATACTGAAGTACAAGGGCCCTAAACCCAACAGCCCTATGGTTCTTAATAAGAACACCTTGTGAAAACAGATGCAGATACTAGAATCACGTAGGCACAAGCCAAAGATTGCTTAGGCTTATTGGGAGCCACCAGAAGTCAAGAGAAGCCTGGATCTTTTTCTCACTCTGAGGCCCCAAAAGGAAACAACTTGACCACATCTTAATTTTAGAACTTCAACAAGGAATTTTTTCTGTTTGAAATCCTCTAGTTTTCTTTACTTCATTAAGTCAGAACTAGGAAGGAAGGTAATCATTTTAACTTCCTACTCCCTCAATCTCTAATGATGCAATGTCATCCTAACCTTGGTGGCACCTGAGACTAATTCCAATTATTTTATAAGTAAATCTATCAGAATTGTTCATTTCATAGTTTTCCCTACAACGACACATTCTTCCATGTAATTCTTAAAGAATGGCAAAGTGGACAAACATCTCCAAGTATCCCAAATCTGTGGATGCAGAAGAGACTTTCTGAAACTAATCTGAACTTTAACGGAAGAAAGATCAGCATCCTGTATCCTGCTGTGACCCTGCCTACTTCTTTCTCTGCCAACTGCTTCTGCAGAACCCAGGGAAGGTAAGTTTCCACATGCTTTTCAAAACAGTACACATTCTGGCTGCTCGCCTGAGTTTATATGGGGTGACTAGTTCATACCAAGGTTGACTCCATGTCAAACTCTTCAGCAGAGCTACACCAAGCCCTGTGCTTTCTCAACCTTCTGTCTTTGGAGTTTCTACATACTAAGAAGATAAATAACATAAAGACTGAAAACTTTTCTTCTCTTCCAGTTAAACCTAAGAAATTAATCTTGACACTAAATGACTACTGAGGTCACCTCCTCCATGTCCATTGGAGAACTGGGTATCCATTCAGTAGGTGGTGAAAGCCCTGCTCCATTCAGGTTCCAGCAGCTTCTCCCCTATAATCCCATTTCCTGGCCTTCATTTACTACCGGGATCATAATGTGTGAGTCTCAGACTTTACAGACCAATAGAAATCTTTTCCTTCCTAGATCTTTCAGCAGCTGCACACATTACATCAGAGCCCCGGTTTTAAGCCGTCTGTCCTAAATGAGCCTTTGAGTCTTGTTTGGTCACTGACCCTCACAGAGGCACCAAAGCTCTCACATACAACAGGAGAGTCACAACACCAAAGAGCAAGGAGATGTCTTGCTCATTTTCATCATCTGAGTCTGCCTTGAGGAATGGGCATTGCCTGCAAAGTTACAGACAACAGCTCCGGCTGAGGAGCGAAGGCAGCATCAGAAGCCACCCACTGCGAGTTTCTCTTTGGTTTAAAAAGGGAAGAGTTTGAGGAACTTCTGTACATTCCACTGGCCAGTCACTCTTCTGGGGAAGACCAAAGTCATTGGAGCAATAAGCAGATTCTAAGTTTTAAAGCTAACAGACAGACAAAAGGGCCCCTCCTAGAGGGTGGTGGTGGTCATAACTTTGAATGAGGGTTGCCTGCGCAAAAGTGCCTTACACTCACTTTCTTTTCTCCTGCCGGCATTCCTCCCTGTTGGGCAGCAGGTCAGAGGTAAGACTGCCCCTCACAGACCTCTTCCTCAAGGATGGACCAGGAAGTTTTGGAAAGAGATCTGAATGTCATGATTCTCATTTTTCTTCTCCCCCGTACATGTGACATGATGGGGTCTAGCATGATGTCAGCCTGTGTGTATCTTGGGGAGACCTTGTGGTCATCGCTACTTCCTGCCACACGGGGCTGTCCCTTGACTGGTGCCTGTGAAGATGTGCATTCATCTGCTTTACTAAAGCCCCTGTGAAAGTTCCTTTATCCATCTTCAATTCCAAGTACCCATTAACTGACTCTCTATCTCCAGGGCATCACTACATCAGGGTCCCTCAAGAGCAAACTTCTCCTACCATATTAGGCCGTGTAGGCTGAGCTCCTACATCCTAAAGCCTTCCTTGGGGAGAGCCAGTTCCAGAATGTCACTCCGTCTCCATGCCCCAAAGTGCTGCTATATTTGCATGCTAGGCCCAAGCAAGGGAGGAAGCTGAGACCCAGTATCTGACATACTCACCTCTTTGGATCTGCTTCCCCCACACTGGCCCAGGAGAGATATGTCTCTGCTTCCTGGGGGGTAGGGGGTGTCAGCACCTGGCATGCCAAAGTGACTCTATCCCTGGCTTGTGAACTCCAGAATTTAATCCAGCAAGCAGCCCTTTGCATGGAGACTAAAGGAATTTAGTAAATCCTTGCTTCCAATCAAAAGCATGGCTTTCATGACCTTTACTTGTTAGGGGCTCATAAATCGTATTTGCCAGTCAAAACTGAAAACTGACTTTGTTTTCCTCTGGCCCACCCCTTGGTGCCCTAACATTCCTTGCTTCAATAGGCAAGATGAATTTGAGGACAAGAATATTTACAGGTTATTAATTTTATAATAATATCCGGCGTTATCTACTGAGTCAGGCAAAGCATTAAGATGCTCCATTCCTGTTTTATACGCTTGGTCAAAGGTGAGAGTCCGTAAGAAGCCGTGATCTAGCCACTGGGCATCTCCTGGATGTGTGTCATAGATTAGCCAGAAGGATGGGGAAGGGGAAAAGAAACAGGGACATAAGGTCCCACTGTACCCAGAAACATTTGGGAAAGCACATAGGTTGTGGTTCTTGTGTCCAGAATATCATGGTCAATAGTTTGCTGTGTGCTCCTTCTGCCTGTACAAACTTGGTTGAGGAGTGGTCCTGGTGCTTCAGGGCCATGAGCTCAGGTCAGGTGTCTGCCAGCCCTGCTGCATGCACAGAGCCTCGGTGGTCTCAGGTGAGCTGTGTGTCCCTAATAATAGCCCAGGGTTTAAGGAAGGAGGAACATAGACCCTGCAATGTTATGAGTGCACAGAAGCATCGAATTGTCAGGCATGAGAAATATATTTCAAAAGTTAAATGTTAAGGATTAAGAAAAACACCATGTTAAAAAAAAATCCATGTTTTGAAGATTAAGAACTGTAGTTGTTATAGCACACACATGAACACGCACACAGAGGAAGCCTTCCATTAGACAACACAGTTGGCATGTTGCTTTGTTGAGAATTTGTTATGTAAATGATTTCTGGTGAGGTTCGCATCTACAGACTGTGGAACACTTTAATTACTCCCAACATCACTGATTTTCTTCTTGCTAACTGAAGGTTCCTTCTTGCTTGTTGATGTTTCCCATCTAACAGGAGATTTTGAAGTGAACTCATTTTGATAGTAATGGTATTTTTTATGCTGGGTCCTTAGAATATCATCTTTCAACAATGAAAACTAGCTCTGATTTCTTTGAGCAAGAACTTCTCATCTCTCTAAAATATTACCAAGGTCTGCTGGCTGTGCATCCGTGGAAATGTAGTGTCTTCCATAAAGTATTTGGCATTTGTGAAGTTCTAAGCCAGAGGGGGTTAAACTAGACAAAGCTACTTGTCCTTTTCAACAAAACAAAAGCCCAGGAGGTCTGAAAATGTAATCTGCAGCCTCCCGTCCGGCCATGTTGCTGCCAGCGGTGGTGCTTCACACAGAGTGCAGCCGGCCAGTTTCTTTGATTCGCAGAACTCACAAAGCTAAACCTAAAAATATTCTTCATCTGCTAAATATCCGTAGGTAGCCTCTTACTTGCTTCTTTTTTTCCTCATTTTTTCCTTTGTTGTTGTTGTTGTTGTCGTGGGAGTTAGCCAATAAAGAAAAGAAATTATTATTGTGCTTGATTCTGCAGATTTGGGGCATCCTTGCAGGACAGATAAACGAGCTGTGGCCAAAACCACTAGGTACTTGAAAAATGGGAAGGTGGGGCTCTGACCGCCTGAAAAGGTTTGGGTACACAGCAATCCCGAGGTGCTGTCCCCTCCCCTGCAAGCCTCCCTGCCAGCCTTTCTCTTTCCCATGAGCTGTGCCTTTAGTATATTGGTGCCATTGAAACTTCCTTCGGGAGGCTCAAACTGTCCTGCAATTTTTGGTGAGGTGAAACTTGATGAGCACCTCCCCAGCCGCACTCCTCTCTGCCATCTCCTTCTGGTGTGCCTGGAGGGTCATGTTCCCCTGGCCCTTGAGAAGCATTTCTGCCATGGACACTTGTGATATTGGCCCAACCTCCTAGTAATTAGGAGAGCAACTCTGTGACCTCCCTGGTCTGCCAAACAAGGTCAGAAGCTATGTCTTAACCCTTCTAGATATGACCCTTGTTTCTCTGAATACAGTGTTGCATGCCCACCTCATGGTCACCAGCTTTCAATCTTGTAACACCTTTTGGTCCTACTTTGCCTCTGGTGTTGCTCTGTAGGGCAACCTATCTCCTTCATGCCCAAGATCTCTGCATGGTACAGGCACTCTACCAGCAGCAGTGGTGTTTCTGCCCAGGAAGCCGAACTAATTAGTCACCAATTAGTGGCAAAAAGCAAACCCCTCACTCCAGCCTTAGCTCCTGTGTTCTCTTCTCATATGACCATGCGTGACTGTGAAAATCAGAGGCCAGGCAATTCAGTGGGGGTCATGGATGACAGGAGCCTTTCCGGAGGGCTCTGGGCTACATTACTCATGTTTCTGCTCATTGCATCACTCCCAAGGCCATTTAGGTTCCCTTCAAAAACACAGCCTCTGCCTCCCGTCGCTAAGCTTTCTGTCATCTTTGATGAAGACAGTTCTGACCTATGGGCAATCACCCTTTTGTTCCTTAGAAGCATTTCTAAGGTTGTGGCCCACTGCCAGTGGAGTTTATCACTTTGCTACAAATCATGTGGGCTACTGAGGTACCAGGATGACCTTGTCCAGGACTGGGATCCCTGAACAGGCAAGAAACCTAATTGACAGGCCAGGGTTCAGGGAGACACTGAAGGCTCACTGTGTGGACCACATTAGGGAAAAGTTCCTGTGTAAATTCACTGCCCCCTCTCAACCCAGGGAAGACTTCAAATGCTGAACCTTCCCCAGGAAAAGCAAGGCAGAGGGCTGACAGGATCCACATAAGCCAAGCATTGCTTTCTTTGAGCATCCTTTGGGACACATGTGTCCTGATGGTTGTTGGAGATTTGGGACACATGTAACCTGATGGTTGTCATGAGCTGGAATGATCCCCAGGCTATGCACCAATGATGCCAGGATATAGGGTGACAGGAAGCCCCACAACAAAAGCCAAACCAGCTCACTGCCAAACTGTAGTTTGTTTTCAGTGAAAGGAAATTTAGCTTTGTTCTCCCCAAATTGTTGTGGTCAAGTAAAGGTTATTTATGGAATCACGCAGAAAACAGTGGTGAAGAATTTGTTGGACGTTTGGAAATGACTTAATAATTTTGATGCAGTAAACTGTATTACTCCCAACATTTAATGCTACGGCACTTGTCTGGGAAGAACAAAAAGTCTTTCACTGAGAACTGTACCCAGATGGATACTTTTCTCTGAGGATACCCACATCTGGGCTGGGTGAGTTGAGTGTCAGAAGCTGGTTGTTGATGGTTAGATTCCATAGGGAGAGAAACCAAGTTATTGCAACTTCATACACATTCAGATGGAAGACCATAATAATAATGACTTACTGTAAAATGAAAACAACACTAATGATTGCATTCATTAGCAAAATGGTATTTGCTGGACTAGCATTAGCAGTTATCGAATTGCAGGTGATAATAGGAATGTGAAATTAATTTCATTGAAGGAATTGAAGAATGATTTATTTACAATGAACATCCCTTCTATGCGAAACTTCACTGACTCCATTAAAAATAGCTGCATCCTACTTAGAGCATGCAGCCTGCAATAATTGTTCAAAACTTAATTTTTTTGAAAAGTGTACTTTGTTCTTATCTACATCAGAGTGAACACAGGAGTGTCAACCTCAACTGATGATGGTATCTTGTTCAAGTAGGAAAAGTAATAGTCTAGCTTAGTTGATAGAGTGGTATTGCATGACCATTTTTTATATTGCTAGGGGTATTATTTATAAAAATAAAGGAGCAACAGGCAAGTGTAAGATGCGGTGGATTTCATCTACACATACACCTGTGTAATCGCAATCCAGATCAAGGTATGGAGTTTCCCACCCTCCACAGGGTACCTTCCTGTCCTCTCAACTGCTGCACCCGGGGAGCCACTATTCTGACTTCAGTACTATATGTTGGAATTTCCTGAGATTAAGTTTTCCCTAACAGAATCTCCCCATGCATAATCTTTTCTCTCTGGCTCTCTTCCCTCACCACAGTCCTTTTGCAATTCACTCACGTGTTGGCACATACCAATATGTCATTCATTTTTATCACCTCATTTCAACCTTTGAAGGGTTTGCTGTGATTCTGCATAGGGTGGAAGTTATGGCTACTTCTCACTGAGTGATCTAAAGTGAGCTGGTTCGTACCAATACAATCCTGTCTATGAGGCAGGCTGCCTTGTGGCTTGAAAGGATCAGAAGTCAGCAAGTCAGAAGACGGTCACAATGGGGAGACAAGGGCTGAAAGCCACAGTGGCCTCAGCTCTAGGGCCAGGGGACAGGTGAGTGATGGCAGGCCTGGGGGCTCCAAGAGGCAATTTGCAGGTTTAGCATCGGAGCACATGTAGTGCTGGACCTTATTTTTAAACTCTGCAATTGTGCCATGCACCATACTTACTATTGATTTTCTTTTTAAGATCATTTCTAAGCTCTGGCAACAAAACCTAATGTTCACTTCTTCTACAAGCAGGGACAGTTCTCATGCTTGGACCCTGGATACTGCACATACACACAGGAATAACCACCGCTCTGCTGCCCGAGGTGGTTCTCTGCCTTCTCGAAGCACTTATGATTTCACTAGCGTCCCCTTGGGGTTCGAGCTCTGCCCGTCTTCTCGGCCGTATTTATTTATTCATTTATTTATTTATTTATTTATTTATTAGCTAGCAGAATGAGAAATTGTCCCCCTACCTTGTTCACTGTTTGTAAAGTTTTCAGCTGATTATCTAACTAAATAGTGCTCTTAAAAATATTTCCTCTCAAGTGGAATCGCTAATTCCACCTTACATTTTTGCTAAAATAGTATCGGGTCCCTTCCCCCTTGACAAATCCTTTTTAATTCCACCATTTCAGTGACTGACTGAGAATTCACAAAGACTCAAATCCCAAGTCTATTCTCATCTCCAGAGGGAAATGCAAGGGGAAAAGCCTGCTTGCTCTGTGGTGAACAGGTGCAAACAGCTTTAAAGAACTGCCTGTCAGGAATCAGCTGCAGTCCCAGGCAGCTTTATACACAGGAAAGTCAGTTTAAAATTATCTGGCCAGTTAACAATCTTAAGGGGAAAGGACTCAAGAATGTATCCCATGAATTTCTCTCCCATTACGAGAGATGTTGCAGTGGTAAAATATTATACCTGCTATAGAAATAAAGGTCATATTTGGTATATATGTTATGCCTGAAAAAGATGGTGAATATTCAAACTTCTAAATTTTTCTTATAGTTAAAAAAAAATTACAATTCATGCCCCTCAAAATATTCTCCTTCCCTTCCAGCACACAGTGTCCCATCAGTTTTACCACTTTCAGAAGCGGTCTGGAAATCTTGTGTCTTTAGTTCAACTGTCATATCTGCCTCAAGATCATGAATCCATTCAAAATGTTTATCTTTCATAGCTGCTTTGACTTTGGGGAAGAACAAGAAGTCACATGGTACTACACAGTGATAAGGTAGGTGAGGACACACTGTGTAATGTTGGTACAAGCCTGTTTTTCTACTGGATGACATTTGGCAGCAGGATGCATTATTTTTTTTTAACCACATCTTGTAAAGATGTGAAGGAGCATTTCCAAAACTTCAAAATGTGGATTTTTAAAAATACAGTGAAGTACTACTCTGCCATGAAGAAGGGTAAGCTTGAGATGTTTCTTGCTAAATGGATTCACCTTGAGGCCATACTCTTAAGTGAAATAAATCAGATGCACATGTAAATATCACATTGTTTCTCTGGTGTGAGAAACCAAAAGTGTAAGTAAGGACCAAAATGTATAATAGATATTGTGAAATAAGAAGAAAATATTCAGATGGGAAGCAGAACAAGGGAGGAGGAGGGGAAATGAAGGATGGGAAAAGGAAAAAAATTATGAGAAAAGAAGGAAAAAGTGGAAACAAGGCTTTTATAAATAAGACGAGGAAGAGAGGTTGAAGGAGGGTAGGGGATGGGAGAAAAGAATTAAGTTATATCATGTACAGGTAAAAATTCCCCATGATGCATGTGATCATTATGTATATCTGGGCTTATTCCCAGAAGAAATAAAAACATTGGACCCTAGCAATATATGTGCACCATGCACAATTTACAATAGCTAAAGTTTGAAAAAAAAAAAAACCCAAATGCCCATCAACAGAGACGAATGGATAAAAAGATGTGGTCTTTCAATGCAGTGGAGTACTACTCAGCCATAAAGAAGCATAAACTTGAGGCTTTTATAGATAAATGGAGACAACTTGAGACCATAGTCATAAGTGAAATAAATCAGACTCACACATGTAAACACTGTATTGTCACCCCGGTGTGAGAAACAGAAAGAGGAAATAAAGTCTAAAATGTACAATAGATATTGTGAAGTAGAGAGAAATTGTTCAAAAGGAAAGAGGAACTAGAGTGAGGGAAAGGGAAAGGAAGAGAAAAGGAAAAAATATGAGATGGTTATGCTAATAATTTCTCTTATTTTGTTAAAAAGAAAGTTTTCTAGTAACATTATTTGGAGAATTTTTTATGCTCCTATCTAGTACCATGAGTAACTATTTTGATGATAACAATGAGCAATGTATTAACTATTGTTATTCTCCTATTATTTTGTTTTGAAATTTTGTGTTACTTTTTCCATAAAATAAAGAAATTAAAAATAAAAACAAAATGCACCAACAAATTAATTAATAAAAAGAGAACTTCAGAAAATTATAACAAAAGTGAGATAAGTAGGTTTGAGGCAAGAGGGAGTGTTTCGGAAGGACTAATGGCAAAGTATCTTTTCCTGCACTAAATTTTAAACATTTAAACATTCACCATCGTTTGCAGTCACACCGTGCACAGCATTTCTTTATTCGTGGTTATAATAAAAATCAGGGAAGGGAAAGGCTACCTTCTGGAATGAGACTCTTTGTGTGTGCCACGAAACAAGAGTCCTTAGCATGGTGGAAGAACATTTTCTGAAAGGCATCATTTGGTAGTGAGCCCAGCAAGGGTGGCATCTAGGAGCCAACCGGAGTGATGAACAACTTGTTTGGGGACCGTGGGGGACACAGCCACGTGAGTAGCTGAGGTGGAAAGCATGAATGCGCAGTCCTTGGAGATCAGGGGGCCTGATAAGGGAGGGAACAGGAGCAGCCTGCCAAAGGTGAGGCCCCCTCGGCCACAGCTTCTCCTTTCCGGTGGCTATTCCTTATTGTGAATTTTGTCTTCAACCAACTCCCTTACACAAGAAACCAAGAAAGATAGGGGTATATGAATACCCCGGGACCCATGCAGTAGTACCTTCGTTTACAAACTTCATTCTTTCCAGGATTCTGGTTGAAAACTGAATTGGTCACAAACTTAATCAAATTTCCCCATAACGTCAACATGGAACCTAATCATTGAATTTGATTTGGTTCATAACCAATTCAGTTTGTGACCAGAATCATAGAAAGAATTAAGTTCATGGGCTGAGGTCTATTTGGGAGCACGGTCTTTCCTGATGTGATTGAGAAGAGATCATCCTTGCTATAAGCTGAGCCCTAAAGCCTATGACAGTCTTCTCATAGGAAAAAAGAGACCAATTAGAGGCACAAGGACACACAAAGAGGAAGGCCATGTGATGATGGAAGCAGAGACAGAGGTCACATGGCTACAAGCCAAGAAACACCCAGGATAACCAGAATGCATCAGAAGCTGGGAGAGTGGAGCGGTGTGCATCATTCCCCAGTGTGCAGAAAGAGTCAAACTTGCTGCACCTGGATTTAGACTTCTGGCCTCCAGAACTTGGAAAGAAGAAATCTCTGTTTTTAAAGTCACTAAGTTTGTGGTCATTTGTTATGCAGCATTGAGAAACTATTACACTTAAATGCCCCAGGCCACTGATAGAGCCACTGTTTGGGGGTCTAATGAGCACTGTGCTCCAGCCCAGAAGGAGCCCAGCCTAGCCACAGCATCTTCTAACACCTGCCTGTGTTTATTGTGCAGATTTGGACCACTGCACTTAGCGCAATGATGGGTGGATAAAAGCTATTGCTTGAGAGAGATGGATAGTTATTATCTCTGTGGACTGACAGGAACTGGGTCTATTTTTTGAAGTCCTAACAGCGGTGAACACGTTCACATTACTAGCACAGCAGAAATGGGAGGGCAGGAAGTGTTTGCATGTTAAGGACTGAACAATTGATTGTGTCAGTATTGTTCATATGATATAATACTTTATCTTCACAGTGAACCTAAAAAGGCCATTGTTATTTGTTCCATGTTAAAAATGAAAGAGTTAAGCTTGGAGAAGTGAGGTCATTGGCTAACATTCTGGCAAATAAGCAGGACAGGGCCGGACCTGAGCAGCGGGTGGGATGATTAAGAGATGGGAGCCCACGTATCACTGTGTGCTTCATTCTGCCGGGCTGAAGCCCTCTGGAGTTTGTGCTCATTCTCCGTTCACATGGTTTGGAATTCACATTTTCCCCACACTGGACTGCAGGGTGTGAGGAGTGACAAAAAACTAGCAACATAGAAGACGGACGGGTGGGTGGATGGTGACTGAAAAACCCTTCAAATGCTTCTTTGCAAATGGATTCTTCCTGACCACTGGGCAAATATTCCCCCCTCATGTGGGGTACATGTCATACAATCTTGCATGTAAAAAATTCTAAGCAAAACTCTTAGAGCTATCAGTAAGTCTCATCAAGGGTCAGTTGGACATACTCTATGTATAATTCCTCTAGCCATGGATCTGTAGCCACAGATGGCAGAAAAAGCAACCAGTCCACTCTCCGTGACAGGGAAGTCACAAGTGGGACGCGTGTCTGCTTTTTCACACATGGATAGAGCTAACCAAGCTGTGTGTGTATTTTGAGTTTTGATTTACTTAGTCCAGTCTTAAGAGACATGAAAAAGAAAAGCTGCAGGAAGATAAAGAGCAGAAGCTTCCCACGAGGATCATCACGGGACAACTAGAGAGAGGTTATGAGGTGTCTGGCCTCAGCCCCAGAGCAGAATACTGACACAATCTATCTGAGCAAGTTGGCTGAGCACCCAGAGTTGGGAACTAGACCGTGAGGCTGATGTACAACTCAAGTCAGGGACTCAGATAACATTAAAGATAGAGAGGCAGAAGTGGATCAGTGGTGTGTTGTTGGCTAACGGCCCTGAGACACTATATTAAAATAATCGGGAGGGTGTAAGCTGTGTAGACCAGCAAAAGGTTAGAAACAAGCTTAATGGTGAACACTGCATGTACATGGGTAAGGATCCCAGTAAACCCCGGAAACAAGATGGAAAACTGACCCTAATGATCACAAGATGACTCTCAAGGGGAGCTTTTCTCGTGATTCCAGCAGGTATCAAGGCAGCCTTCACGGAATCACCTTACAGCCTCGAACTTCACACTGGTCACTCCTCATTCCCTGGAGAGCTTAATTGCTGAACTCATTAAACCCTGAATCTAAGATGAAAGGTGTCATTGACTGAGATTCAAAATAAGTCAGTGCATTAATATTTTATTAATAGTGATTAAAATCTGCTTAGACAACCTGACTACAGAGAACATAGCCACATACCGGGCAACAAAGTGAGAAATTGCTAAGTCAGGCTGAATCTTGAGGTATAAAGTCTCTAATAACCTGATGATCTTACAAGGGCTTTAAATAGGGAGCCTGGGTCCTGAGTTCCGTGTTCTTTAAGAACCTGACCACTTGTCAACCCCTAACCAAGACTGGTGTGTGAGAAGGAAGAGGCCCAAGGGCCTCTGTCTGGTATAGTGAGACCAACTCTCCTGAGCTCCGCATGGAAGTTTCTAGGAGCCAGCTGTCTGTTTCCCTGGTTCCGCTGCCTCCCAGCCCTTGCAGTACCAGTCCAGTACCACCGCCCCTGAGACTGGCATGGAGCTCCTGTGACTCCATGACCAACCTGCCTGCCTTTCCTTTGTTGCAGCAACAGGAAAACTCATTCCAATGAAATGAGTGCTGTGGCTTGACTTCCACCCACAGTGTGCTCCTTCTCCACCCCATCTTTCCTGGACCTGACCGCATCTTCCTGTTCTTGCTGGCCTGACTAACGGGTGAAGGTCTGCATTTGTGCATTAGAGCTGGAGATGTGAGCAACACACCAGCAGCTAAAAGCCTGCCTTTGAAATGCTTCCAGGCTGACAGTGGAGGAAATATCAGATTTTTCATCAGAAACCTGTTTTCATGCACTATGAAATTCAAGTCAAAAACTGGGCTCCCAAGGATTTAGAAGTATCTGAGCATCCGAGGCACTGGCAGTTAGTAAACTCCAGGTCAATCCCCAAATCCTGAGGCCACCCACTCCCCCAAGCAGCACATTTGCCAGGCATTTCATAAAGTAACTGTAACTGGTTTTATTCTAAGCATCAAAAATGAAGGTGCAAACCACAGTCTCAGAAAAGCACACACTACATCTGTAATCAGGAAGCTGGCTTCATTTCTTTTCTTGAAATGTTGTATCCCTGGATTTAAAAACAAAATACTTGTACAACCTTCTCTGCATCTCAAAGTTACATAGCACGCTTCAAGTACCATTGGGTCTTAATGGAAAAATAGGCAACCACAGTTACGGAAACTCCTGCCATCCGAGGAAGCCCGAGCCTGGACTCACTCGGGGCCTCACTATGGGCATCTGGGATCCAGGCCAGGCCCACGCGCTGCTCTCTAAGAGGCCTCCTCTCCCTGGGACCCACGGTTGCTGTCACTTTCCCTCTGCTCTTGTTGTCACTAACTTTGCTTAATGACCTTGTTCTCTGAGACTTACCATCTCTCCAGCGGAGAAACGGGCCCAGCTCTCCAAGGCTGGAGTTGGGGGAATTTGCTCTCTGGCTGAGACCCCGGAGTGTGGGGGCAGAGCCACGTGGGCTGTGATGGGACTGAATGTTCAGTACATTTTTTCCCTAAATGGATGTTCAATATTTTAAGCGGCACATCAGTTACTCTGGGGTGTTCTTCTCCAGTTCACTCCATCAGCTTCAATAAATGCCGAATGAAAAAGAAAGGGGAAAGGGGGAAGAAGAAGAAGAAGAAGAAATAGCTTAATAGCGTGCTCTTCTGTGTGCGTGTGTGTGTGTGAGTGTGTGTGTGTGAGTGTGTGTGCGTGTGTGTATGTGTGTGTGTGTGTGTGAGTGTGTGTGTGTGAGTGTGTGTGTGTGAGTGTGTGTGTGTGTGTGTGTGTGTGTGTGTGTGTCCAGGAATTCAAAATTCCCAATGAAAAACAAAGATCACTTAAAAAGCAGGAGACAGACAGTAAGCAGGTAAGCGGAAGGCCAGCAGGGCCGGTCCTGCATGCTGACACCCTACCTAGTCCTTTTCGCATCGGATGGCCAAGGAAGAGAATTTCTTCGCCTGGTCGCTCTCCATCCTTTGGCTTCTCTCTATCCATCGTCTTCTTTTCTTTCTTTCTTTTCCTTTGGCAGTACTGAGGCTTGAACTCTAGGGGAGCTCTACTCCAAGTTCCCCCCTTTCTTGAGGCAGACAGACCTCAAATTTCTGATCCTCTTGCCTAAGGCCCCTGTGTAGCTGGGATTACAGGTGCACACCACCAGTCCTAGCTTGTCTTCATGGTTTCTGTGTATTTTTGGTAGGGAGAAAAATAGTTCTCCAAAGGTATGACATTGGATCCTTACAATCTGATACTTCATATAGCCAAAGGGACATTTCAGGGGAGATTAACTTCAGTATATTGAGGTAGAGGTGTATTCTGGGTAATCCAGACAGGTCCCACATCATTGCAACAGAGGCTGGAGTGTGAGCAGCTTCCAAAAGAAAATGGAGAAGGTAGAAAAGGATTCTGCCCTGAATTCTATGGATAGAACATGGTTCTGCCAACACACTGACTTTAACCAAGGGAGACCAGTCTCCAATTTCTGTCCTTCGGAACCATAAGATAATACTGCATGTTACTTGAAGCCATTATTTTTGTAGTCTTTGTATGTGTGCATGTGTGTATGTCTGTGTGTGTGTGTGTGTGTGTGTGTGTGTGTGTGTGTGGTAATGGGGATTGAAGCTAAGGGCTTCTCACAGAGCTACATCCCCAACCTTTTTAATCATTTTTTTTAAAGTTTGAGACAAGATCTCACTAAGTCACTAAGTTGCCAGGCTGGGCTCAAATTTACAATCCTCCTGCCTCAGCTTCCCCGAGTGCTGGGATTGCAGATGTGCACCACCAGGCATGTCTCTGTGCTCTGCTCTGCACCACATGTTCACCATGAGTGCCAGAGACAAGCAGAGCTGCCCAGGACCCTAAGATAAAGTCTGAAATGGACAGCTCTGAGGTAGAGTGACCAGGTAGGGATATAATCTGATTGAAGTTGCCCTGAAACCAGGATGGGCACAGTTTCACTTGATCCACCAGCCTGGTTACCACCCTGTTGGAAGTGTGTAAAAGGTAAAGGAAAGTTTGAGGACCTCCACTTCCCTCAGGGAACTTTCCTTCTGGACTGGAGAAAAGTCTGACATGTGCAAACAATAGACCGGTACAGGAAGGGACACTCTGTGAGACTCCAGGGTCCAGTTGCAAGAACACTTCCACCCAGCCTTGGACATGGCTTGGCCTTGCCAGCTCAGATTCCAAAGAGGGAGAGGGAGAGACAGAGAGACACAGAGACAGAGACAGACAGACACACACACACACACGGAGGGAGAGAGAGAGATTGAGAGAGGCTCCATCTCTGCCCTTACTGGCAGGCAGCAATCCCAGCAATCCCAGCATGCCCCCAGCGGGAGCGGCTCCCTGCCAGCAGGCTGCCTCTGTCATCAGGGCTCTGCAGCCCAGTGTTGTGCTCACACCTACTCTGCTTTCCAGAGTCGTGGGCTCGGAAACAACAGCACATAAGGAGGAAGATGGCCCCAGAAGTGTTGCGATGTAAAGGTCCAAGTGGGCTCTCGGGGTTCCAGCAGCAACTCAAATCTCTTCTTAAAGGAGTCCACTGATAGCAAAGACTTCCTAGACCAGCTGAACGGACTGCTCAGGAACTGTCCACCCACAGTTTTGAAGAAAGCTTGGCCCTTGCCAAGAGAGCAGAAAGAATGGCGACTCAATGGAGCTGATGATATCTGGGTCCTCTTGGTGTTAAAATATGCCGGGGGTCGCCGATAGGCTGGGGTCTGCACAGCCAGCCAGGCCAGCTCCAGCAGAAGTTTACAACTGTTAGAGGAATGCAGAATGCACAGCCATGGGAAGGAACCCAGAGTGCAGAGCCATGGGAAGGCAGTAACACAGTTTCGGTTCCTTGTGGGTGTTCAGTGCGGGTGCATCACCCTCCACTTGGAGCCCTTCCTCCAAACCCCTGCAGGGACCCATTCTTCTATATCCCATTGGCTTTGGCTTTGTTCCCGCAAGCCTCTCAGTGGTCTCATGCCATGGACCTCAGTAATATTCCCTCTAATTGTTATGTTCATAAAGAATGTAAATCAAATTTCTGGCATCCTAATGTTCCACTTGAAGTCCAACCACCAGCCTAGGTTTGTCTGCTGAGTCAGAGACCATTGGGTAGCATGGTTCCTGTATCAGTTCTTAGGTAGTGCAGCACCCTGCATGGGAAGTCCAGATCAAGAGGGCCATACACTACCCATAGGAAAGGATGGGATACAAACGAACAGAAGGAAGGCAAGGGTTGCTGGGAAGAGAGTGGTACAATGGTCGCACTGGAAATACAATTCACCTCTTCTGCGCTGGGTCTGCCTCTGCTTGTGTCCAAAATACAGCTACTCCTGGCTCTCGGGGCAGGTGAGCCACACTTGCAACCCATCTGGATACCTCAGGGAGAATGGCAGCCTCAGAGTGCTACCTGGCTGGTCAATATACAGAAAGAGAGCTGTGACACTTCCCAGATAGGCCATTTGCTCAGAACACCACACAGGGCCTGGTAGAAGCTTGTTCTCCTCCACTGTCAGTTCCCCTTCATCAGCTTTGGCAGTGCTGCAGGTAAGTTTTGGGAGAGGCAAGACTGAGCATCCCAGGGCACAGTCTGCACACCAGGCACCAGGAATAAACACTGAGCATTGATCTTTTGATGTTTTCCAAATGGTCTGCACAGGGGCTGTCAGCACGAAGAATTATTTTGTCACACTTTCAGCAGTAATGGGAAAATCTCATTTGGAGCCACTGTTTGGATGTTAAAACAGCACTGACTGATTTTCTGTAACTGGAGTACAAACTGACCCAGTGAATGCAGCAGAAAGAGGTGCCATATTTGTAGACAGGGGAGAAAAGGGGCGAATGGAACCAGCAACAGGCCTCTCCATGGACACCACTGGTCGCGCTGTGGGTGGGGCAGGCTTGGTCCCCCCGGGGCTTCTTCCACATTGCTTTCCCCGGTAAACTCTCTTTCCCCTGTGTGGGCCTCTGACTGTGCATTTATGAAGTGAGGTCCAGATTAGGATCACGGCAGAATGAGAAGCACACACAGTAAGCCAAAGCCTGGGTCTCCATAGCGATAGCCAAACACTTGCAATTAAAACTAACTGCATTGTATCCTGCAAGGCAGGCAACATGCATGTGCAGCCCATGGTCCCAGATAGCTAGTACTTCAGCCCCACAAGTACAGAAGCTTATAACATTATCATGTGATTTTTAGCAGTATTTTTCATAACTTGAACATGCGGTGCTTGAGCATGGTGACAACAACTGTGCGGAGGAGGGCTAATAAGTTTAACTATAAAAACTAGAAGAATTTGTGTTATTTATATACACTAACTATATCATACATTCTGTAGGCACCCCAAGACAATTTCTCTTCAGTCAGTGTGGAGCAGGCAAGCCAGAATTTGGATACCCATAGTATAAGAAGAAGTGTCCAAAGGCCCATATATATAGGGTCGTGTAAATATTATTCACTCCTTCTGTACTTATCTGCATATTTGAGGTTCATGGGAAAGAACCCCTAATGCTCCCCAAATAGCTTCCAGTTTTGGGGGAGGAAAAGATGAGCAGCAACACTGCATGCTGAACAGCTCTTTGGTGCACAGATGTGTGTCCTTGTGAGTACCCACATGTACCAGGTATGCTCGAGCACTTGTGTGTATATGTGTGTGTGTGTCCTGTACAAGAACTTATTATACACAGGCCCCTCCCTATCCTGGGCTCCCCTGAACATTTCAGCTGTGATTTGTCCAATTCATGTTGCCACCCTGGTCAGTGATTTCCAAGGTCATATGTAAAGAAACATGGCAAGTTTCCTTTGAGAAAAAGGAGAGAATGTAGTGGGAGATTCTGTCTCCTCTGCCCAAGGACTCACCCCCGCTGGGATTCATGTAAACATGGCATTATGAAGACACCTGCTCTTCCTATACCGTATACATGCAGGGCCCTAGGCCAGGAGCACAATGAGTTCTGTCTACAGAAATGGGGACAGTGACCTTATAAGTCCCCATGTGTAGAGAACTCAAAAGCTATATGTGATAGCTTTCTGTCACTATGACAATACAACCAAGATAAATAATTTATGAAGAGGAAAGGTGTACCTGGGCTCACGGTTTTGCCAAACTCAGTCCATGGACAGTTTAGGGCCTGAGACAAGGCAGTGGATCATGACAGAGGCTATGTGGCAGAAGAAGATGCTTACCTAAGGAGGCCTGAGAAGCACACAGAGAAGAGATTTCTGGCTGGGGTCCCAGAAATCCCCTTCAAGGGTACCTGCTAATGACCTAACTCCCCCCACTAGGCTCTAGCAGAGGTATCTGTTCCAACATGGCATCTGGGAAGCAGAGATAAAAGGAAGAGCCTGAGAGGAAGGAGCCAGAGATCAGACAGAGCTCCCTAGGCCCTGCTTCCACAGTCCACTTCCTCCAGCTGGGCTCTCCCTCCCAACAGCTCATCAGTTATGAACTAACCTATTGATGAAGTTTCTGCCCACACAATCCAGTAACCACTCCAGGACTGCTTAATCCAGTCCAAATGACAGTCAGGATTAAGGGACTAACTGGCACCAGGTCCCATCACCTCCAAATAATGCCGTGGACCAGGAACCAAGCCCTTAGCACACAGGCCCTTGGAGAGTACTTTCCCTAACCATAGCATCATTAACAACCCAGAAGACCCCACTCTGTGCATCTTCTCTTGAGGTGCAGGCTATGTACATCAGCCTCAGTGGGAACTTTGGGTTGCTCGATATGGCAGCAAAAAGGGGCTGCAGAGAGGAAAAGAAAGAAGGCAGAGGGAACAAGGGCCTTACAGGCTATAACAAAGAACATATAGGCCTGACTTGGTGAGATCCTGCAGGATCTAACAGCCAATTGAGTCCACAGCACCAAGTGTACACCAGGATCTGACTAGAGGACCTCCACAGGGCTTCATTTCATACATTTCCTATTCGTTGCCCAGCCTGCAAAGTACATGGTACAGATAAGGACACTGAAGCCATGCTAGTTTCCAATCCCGGCCATGCAGTTGCTCATGAGTATTCACCACCAGTGAGTGACTTACCCTTCTATGACTGTTTCCTTGTTTGTGCGGTAAAGATGAAAAACTTCCTCAAGATTGATGTATGAGAAATTCTCAGTAGGAGATGCCTGGCAATGGAATACTTTATTCTAGTCCTAACCAGCTCTGGGGGCTTCCTCAGATATATTCAGTGAGAATCAGAACATAGCCCTCCAAGCCAATCCTCAGGGCACTACAGATGTGGAAGCTGGAGAGGCCCCACCCAAAATGAAAATCGGAAATAGAATTGTGGGCAACACATGGCACTGGGGAGTGTCAGCCACACCAGACAACCAAATCAACTCATCCTTCCCTTAGCACAGGGAGGGTGAGTGAGACGCTGAGTCTTATTTGCACAGCACATGCATGATGCAGGAGTGCGAAGAGGATGAGGAAGATAAAATGAATCCTGGGGACTTTTTCTATATTCACAGATGGATGAGGAAACAACCGCATTGCCCCGTGAGACACAAGAGTCCACAGGGGTATAGGGCAGACATTCTCAGCTGGTCCCTAGTCACAGAACTGACCACCTCCCATAATTCACAGAGAAAGGAGTCTTATTCCTCATCTAAAAACATTTTCACTTTTAAATATATCTCACTCTCACCCTCCTTAGGGAAATAGTAAGAAAAACAGACTGAGCTGGGCATCTCAATCACAGCTGTGGATTTGGGCCAGGCATCATCTCAGCCTGTTGCTTACAGAAGAAAGAAGCAGCTGTACCCACATGACCCATGTTAAGTAGCTCACATCCAACCCGCACACAAGTCTCCATGCAGGACAGATCAGAGAGGAAAGATACCTGTCCCTGACCTAACACAGAGAAAAGATCCGGAAGACATTTAACAAACCCCACAGCCCTGAGGACATTATCTTAACCAACAGCTCATCACCAAATGGAGTTTAATTCTCACCTCCTTGAAACCCAGGAGAGCAGAAATCTCACCAGTAAGGTCCTGAAGGGAACAGGAAGGAACGCATAAACCAGATAATTACCAGGAAGGAATACGCACGTGACATTTTGTTAAATTTGCAATTGACTAGAAGAATCAAAAGGGTCGCCTAAGGTAAAACTACAGATGAGGTGTGAGCTTAATTGATAAAAATCAAATGGAAAATTATCACATAGAACTTAATAGTACCACAGCTTAAATTTTTGAGGAAAGTTTTCTTGAAGGGCACAAAACAAATGTAAAGGCAGCCTTTTGTGTTTCTCCTTCCCCTGTACTGCAGAGGGTCCTCTGGTGGAGCAGCAGTGCAGGAAGGGTCGTCCCACCTGAGAGCACCTTTCGGTGTTGATTCTACATCAGGGACCACTTTACCAGGAGAA
This sequence comes from Dinomys branickii, assembly GCA_004027595.1. Lineage (NCBI taxonomy): Eukaryota > Metazoa > Chordata > Mammalia > Rodentia > Dinomyidae > Dinomys > Dinomys branickii. Next base: position 32,822 of record PVLD010019838.1, read on the forward strand.
AATGTCTCAATGAACTGTGAGCAAGCATCTCGATTCCAGTCCTGTTGCTTTGCCCTGAAAGCTAGACATAAATTATCAAAAATACCCTTTGAACATTGGCCCATTAGAAGCTTCAAAGAGAATTTAGAATGCACAGAAAAAGTGGGAAATTACCTAGACCAAGACTGGAGGAGTGCAGGCTACAACCTTGGCCCACTAGGCATTGCACACTTAATCATGAAATTGTGCACTTAGTAAAGGCCGAGCTGGTCTCATACAGATGAGAACAAGTGTTTTGTGAACATCAGATACACATGCATCCATGAACCTCCGGCCGGGTCCTCCGGGTATCTGGTGCACATTTCTAAACAGAGGCAGAATCTTTTTCCCAGATCTTCACCTCCATTCTAGACAGCTGTGCAAGCCCCACTGCATCCTATAGAGGGCAACGGGAAGCCTCCTGGAGGTGGGCTTGCCCCTCACTGCCTCCAGCAAGCTGTCTTGGAACTGACTGTTGACTTTGACCCCTGGCCATTTGGCTGGTTAATTCAGTCCCTAGGAGGAAGGCGTACAGAACCCCAGGATGGAGAGGAATGAGAAAAACAGGAGGAAATTGGCTTCAGTTCCACCAGTTTTCTGTGTGGCTGGCAGACGTAATTGCCAGGACAGCCATCTAGGCTGAGTGTGTCCTTGGAGAGGTGTTCCTGACTTCATGGAGCTTATAGGGCAGAGGATGAGAACAGACCTGGGAAGCAGGATGAAGTCAACCTGGCAGCCTCCCACACGGTAAAAGACCTCCCATTGAAAATGTCTGAACATTTTCTATTCCTATGCCTCAGGTTGATGCCCCTTGGCCTTGGCAATGGGGAATGATGAGCTTGGATTTTGCTCTCTGGCTGGTGTACTGCACCAAATGCAGAGCAGAAAGCCTGCAGACTTGGGTCTCAGCAACCTGCAGGGGGCTGTCTGACCTGGGAGGAGGACAGGACCTTTGCGCCTTGTGGTGAAACTTCTACATTGTACTGAGCCAGCTCTCAACTTGACCCACCACACAGAGAGCACCCCGAGGCCAAAGGCAACATCTCCAAATGCTTCGCTCATCACTGCCTGCAGGGTTACCTGCAGATCTCAGCAGAACAGAACACAGGCTATAATTTGGATACTCAAATATGTGATGACAATTATTATTATTATTATTATTATTAATATAATTTGTTAATATAATTTATGAATGTATAAATAATATAATTGAACTATAAGATATAAATCATCACCATTATTACTATTTTTTATTTAAAAAAAATAAAAGTACAAAAACATATTGACAGACACCAATTAGCACAAAAATAGTACAATCACAACTAATCTATAGACAAGGTGATATGATCTCAACAGTGGTTATTGCTTTATCCATTGATATCTTCGAAGTGTAAATATATAAACCCATATACAGACATGCAAATTTAGTCAGACAATTAATCCTCTCAACAACAGAAAAAACCCAAAAACCCAAAATCCAAAGACAAAAAACAAAACAGGCAAACATCAACAACAGAAAAAAAAAAAAAAAAAAAAACCAATAGTTGCTGCTTTATATATTGATATCTTCGAAGTGTGTGTTCAGGATAACACATACAGACATACAAGATTGATCAAATAACCCGTCATCGATTATTGCTTAGCATTAAGTGATATAATACAATAGTAGAACCATGTTAGCCCTCCTGCATATATGCATATTCATATATACATACATACATTTTTGTCTCTTTCTTTTCTCCTTTCCCTCGTCCCATCTGTTCTTTGTTTTAGAACAGATTTCCTTCATGTCTCTTAGTTTATATTCCCACGCTCGGGTTCTTACACCAGTGATACAATACGTTGCCTGCGCATGTATCACTGATTTATTTCACTTATGAGTATGGACTCCAGTATTGTCCACTTGCCTACAAAGTCCCCAAAACTGTCTTTCTTTATAGCTGAATAATATTCCATTATATAAAAATGCCACAATTTTTTAATCCAGTCTTCTGTGGATGGACACTTGGGTTGCTTCCACATTTTAGCTATTACAAATTGTGCTGCTATAAACATAGGTGCACATATGTCAGAGTGATATGATGTTTTCAGATCTTCTGGGAAAATACCCAGAAGAGGAATAGCTGGTTTGAATGGAACCTCTAGACCTAGTTTGCGGAGACATCTCCAAACGGCTCTCCACAGTGGTTGCACCAGTCTGCATTCCCACCAGCAGTGTAATAGAGTACCTATTTCTCCACAGCCTCGCCAGCATCTGTTATTGGATGACTTTTTCATACTGGCCAGTCTTACTGGGGTGAGGTGAAATCTCGATGTTGTTTTTATTTGCATTTCTCGAATGACTAAGGATGTGGAACATTTTCTCATATATTTATTTGCCATTTGTATTTCTTTGTCTGAGAATTGTGTATTCATGTCAGATGCCCATTTCTGGATTGGGTCTTTGAATTTGGACAGGT
>PVLD010019839.1:0-35286 GCA_004027595.1 Dinomys branickii
GGCTTTCCCACGTCTCGCCCCGGCAGCCTTGTCCGCCCTACCACATCTCCCCCGGCATCTCAGAGAAATACGCCCAGTTTAAACTTCCCAGCCGAGGTCCCGGCATTCACGCTCGCCAAGTCTGTCTCGAGCTGGTGGTGTTTATTAAGGAGGTTCGCTCCCTTGCTGCTCACCTGGTCGCCATCTTCCCCGGATCCTCCTCCCTCTTGCTTTTGTAACTTCATTTTAATTGTAAGATGAGAAACCTGTATCCTATATTTTGGAAGAACAAGCCATCGCATAGGTTCCTTTAACCTAAGATGACCCACCTGTGGAAAAAGAAGCAAACTGAATTAACTTGTCTAAAAGATAGACAATCAATAACACCAGAGAAATTAGCTCCAAAGCCGGATGAAACCAATTAATATTACCAAATAAAGTCTGAAAATCATGAAATGTTTATCTGAACCATTTGGGGTCGTTTGTCCTTGCAGGATAAATTGACTCAAACATGACAAGTTGTCATAGCTTGTATCCCTTTTGAGGCCACAACCAGGCCTGCCATTATTTAAATGGGGTGTCAAAATCAAGCCACTCTTTAAACCCCACTGCTTTTAGGTTGTACTGTAAACCTTTATATCTGTTTGTAAAATACTAAAGCTTTCCTATATCAATTTAATTTAGGACTGTAAAACAGGCAATCAACCTCACTAGGAATCATGAGGGCACCTAAGATTTATAAAACCTTTTAAAAGAAGCAGCACATCCTGTATAAGCTGTCAAGAAGAAAACTGTAATTAAAACAGAACAGTTTTATTAGCTGTATAATCTAAAATGAGGAAATTTTTTACTATAACTCTAAAAGACCAAAGCCATCACTGAAATTACATTTTTGAGACAAAGGGCAAAGTTTTTATTTATGGGAATTATGGGTTTTCAAAGTAATTTTTAAAATATCTCCATTAATGTAAATCTTAGGAAATTTTTTTTTAACTAAAGGCAAATTGTTTTTATCTTCAAGGTGGAAACAGTCTTTTAAATTAATCACCTTAAGAGAAAAATGTAAAAACTTTACTTCTAGTGTCAATTGTAATGGGGAGAGAGAGAAAAAAACTGGCTCTGTTCCCTGTGAGGCTTTATTCCCTGCAAAGCAAAAATTCCCTGGGAAACTCTATTCCATTCTGAATGGCCCTTTGCATCCCTCCAGGTCAGCAATCTAGCACCCTTTTTATTGTGGACCTGTAGCTGCCTGGAGGCCATCCACACTTGTGTCTAAAAGCCCTTTAAAATGTTGTTTTGTCTTAACTAATCAATTTTATCTTTGAATCCAATAGGTGTCAAAAGACACAAATCCCTGGATCCCTTTTTTATTATCAGTTTTTTATTTTTGTCAAGGGAAGAGAGAGTAATTGAGTGATATGAGAGTCTGGGGTGATTAAATAAGGTTTTTAGTAACTGAATTTTTGTATAACTCAAATCAGTGACAACAGGCCAAACATGGAGATCTTTCTACAGCCTCTGGTTGCAGCTTCTGCTCTATCAACTTGGGACTGGGTGATCTGCTAGCAGCAGCTCGATTGGCCTGATTCGCCTTCAGAAATGAACTTCATCATTCACGTTTCCCCACACCAAGCAACACAGTGGCTGTCGCCTCTGCAGCCATGGCCACTCACTGGGAGGAGGGGAGCGGGAATGTTTGCATCCACTGTTTGCACCAGTGGTCGTTTTTGCTCTGTCTACTGGATGTCCTGTTTTTGCCCAAATTTCAAGTGCAGATACTGTTCTTCATCAAGTGAATTTTCAGTGCCAGAAACACACACAGGAAATGTTGCAGCAAGAGCCAGGAAGTGCCGCAGTCATACCTTACCTATTCGGTTCTGTTTGCACGTGCCTGCAGCTGGTGGTGTGCACCAGTCACTGTGGCTGCACTGGGTGCACAGATGCACAGGTGGCTGGGGAATCCCAGCTAGATCTGCCTGGAACCAGAGTTCAGGGCTGTCCCTGCACCTAGTTTCTGCCCCTCCCCTGGCAGTACCACCGAGCTGCTCAGAACTAGCTGTGCATTATTTAAAAGAATTTTTTCCTTTTTCATCTGATTGAGCAAATCTAGAGGGTTCACGCTCTGTCAGTGCCACTGTTATTCTGCTCTCCATGTCCCTCTCAAACTCCAGACTTGATTTTAAATTCCAGTCCCGAGCCTAATCCTTTGTGGTTGTCTTAAAAAGTAAAGTGAATACAGGAACCAGAAAAACCCAAACATTTTTATATACATCTATAAACATCTGTGGTTCCTGAGACTGTTTGTCCCATTTTTAGCTACTAGTAGTTCAATATACCTTTCTCCTTTTGGCTTCTTTGAGTCCTATTTTTTGTGTATATATATTTTGAAGATCAGAGACCTCCATGTCCAACCCTTTACACCTAATAATTGTCAATATAACACTGCTGTGCTAAATATTGATCTACTAATCTGCTCCCCCCCCCCCAGTGAACACAAAAATTTGGGGGAGCATCCTCCTGCCTACCAATTTGCCTTACCAGGGGCTCCCTGATTGGGCACCAGATGTGGGGACTCGTTGGTCTCTCAGTGGTCCCTGGAAGAACACAGCAAGCAGATTTAGAAAGTAAAGACAAGAGATAAGAGCTGAGGTCGGGTGGAGGCCTTTTTACCAGAGGGGTAAAAGGACTGAACAACAGTGGTGGGGGAGTTTACTTACACTCCTGCAAAGTTAGCGCCCCAGGACACAAGGCTGCCTGAAGGAAATTGCCCAGGCAGGATGCTTTTCTCAAGATTGAGGTAGCCTGACTGCTTTAGGGACTGTGGCCTTGTCCTGCCTCCACACATACAACCAATTTCCATCTCCAGCCCCTCCCCACAGCTAAGGGCAACCAGCTTCAGCCCTAACGGGGCTGAAGGGGCTGAAAGTCATTAGTGATCCATCCAGACATTTTGGCACATCCTCTCTCTTTTTTCCACCAACAGGACATAGTCTGGCCAGTACTCAGTGCTCAGTAAGAATCTGTTGAGCAGGTATGAATGTGTCATCTCTAAATTTTAAGCCCCGTAAAGACAAAGACTTTATCTACACCTCCTCTTTTACTTTAGTTTCATCAGAGCAATGCCTGACTTTTCACACCTGTTACTGTATACATATATTACCACATAGTGTTGTTCTTGTCTTTCCCGTAGAACAGCTCTGACAAACCTTTTTCTTGACCGTGAGCCATGTCTCACTCACTCTGAAGCTAAACTGCCCACCTCCAGCAGCATGATCATTTGTTCACTCATTGTTTGTGCTTCATCCATTCAACAAATGCAGCAGATTTGTCTTCAAGGAGATTATAGAATATTTAGCGGGACATAAATTATGGTAATAGGCGTGCAGTTTCCACAGTCCTTCTTTTCCTCTTTTTGTTTCCCTTATTCCACCACTTTGACCACATCCTGTAATGACCTGTAGCCTACATTGACTTTTTGTTACACTTCCAGCCAAACATAAATTTCCAAGTATTTTGTTCAAAGGCGTCTCGCAGCTGGACCCGCCCTCTCTGACTGTTTTCATCTCCTGCTCTAACCTAGCCTTCACCTTCTACACCAACTAAATTTATTGTCATGTGGTTCCTTCCACTGGTTCTTCCTCTTCTGGCTGTGAGCTATTACTCAGTTTTTTCCATATCTATGGGACAACAACCAAACCACAACTTTCTCCTCTTTAAATCACAGCTCAAGGACCAAACACTCCAAGAAGTTTTTCCCTCCCATCTTCCAATCCATCAGATCATCACTGACCCAGACTTCTACCACAACATAACCTTGAAATGACTGAATTTATAAGTATGGGATGACTGTAATCCAGTTTCTGGCTTACGTCAATACTGAAGGCTTAATCTCAGTATTAATCAATATTACATTTGGAAGGGCACAAAAGAAATGCTCAATTGTCATTAAATGAACCTCATAGAATTTAGCATTTTTGAGTGAGGGTAATTAAATATAGTTCATTTTCGTTTATTCAGTTCCTGCCATGTTCCTCAAGGAATTTGAAAGAAATTACAGTAACATATTGCCATACAATGATAATTATAAATAAATAAATGTCAAAATCAGGAAACGCACAGAGGGACTTAAATGCAAGATTATGAAGAACATTCACATGCTCCCCCAGAGCACTAAACAGACAGAAAAAGGGTTGGCTTCATTGTGCAACAGCCTCTCTGCATACCTCAGATGTTCTTTGGAACAGGAACAAAAACAGGAAGAGGCACCTTACTGAGCACTATACTTCTTGTGGACCAATCTTCTCGAAGCATATTTCTATCAATTCATCAATTCCTATGATACAGGAAAATAAAAACTCCCAACCTGACCAATATCTGGGATGAATTCATGTTCTCTAAAATTGAAGAATGAATTTTAAGAACAATGGAGGTTAAGAGCAGAATATATTTACTGAGGGAAAGAAAGCTTCTGTCCAAGAGAGGGACAGAAGGGGGCTTGAGTGGGTTGCCAAGGACCCTGCTTTTTCTGGGGACTTTATAGGGCAAATCCATGAGGTGAGCCAGGTCCAAGATAGGGAAGAATGGGAAATTACAAGGTGAGCATGAGGTGGAACAAAACTATGGTCAGCCAATAAAATTACAAGTGTAATTGCTCAGGTAAAATTGGGTAAGCGGGGATAAGTGCGAAAGCGAGTCACATAGCAAGCGGGCGTGAACGCAGAGCAGGGCTTTTCCCCGTGGAGGGTAGGGCTAAGGACTCTTTCTGGCTTCTTGAAAGTGGTTGCTACCTATTTAGAATATCAATCCCTGATGCTTACACCTAGGGAGGTATGTGAGTACATTTGTTTAGTACTTTGTCTTGAGGTCTGGCCCACAACAAATGTCTCCATTTACAAGGTATCTTGTCTTTCATGTTGACTCCTTCGAGGGCCTGGACCTGTCTGATTGCCTATAATATTTTTATCTAAGTCAGCTGCCTATAACAATAACACTTCTGTGCATTTGTAGTATTATTTTTCGGATTTTGCACATGCAGAAGCTAACACATTAAGAGACTGGGTAGATTGCTGTAGTGAAGGGCAGGGTTGGGTTACAAGGCAGTCTGACTCCTGAATCTCTATTCATCACCCCTCTGCCTTCCAAACCCTATTCTATGCAAAGGGGTCAAGGGAGACATCCCTGATGAGAGACATGTGAGCAAAAGTCTGAAGGATGGATAAGAGAGAGGCATGTGGGTATGTGGAGGAGCAGCATTCCAGGTAGAAAGAATGGAAGGAATGTCCGGCTGCTCTCTGCCAGGATGTGTGTGCTTGGCAGGTTTCAAGGACTCTATCCCTGTCACAACCTTGCGTAATCAGAGCGCTCTTTCTCCTGTCTTCTCTTTTTCCTTCCCTCCTTCTCTCCCTTCCTCCCTCCCTTTCTTTCTCTTGACTTCATCTGTTAGTCATTTACCCATGTGTTTAGCTCATCAGCAGGCTTTTATTCTCACTGCTTCCTCTCTAAGGATTCCTTTCTCTACCAAGCTAATTCTTTGGTCTCATTTTAGATCAAATCTTCCATCATATCTTCTTGGGCTTGCCCATAGTTGAACTGTTTTCTTCAGATCCCATAGTTTTGTGTTTATCCTCTATTAACATTTATTAAGTGCCCTCAACCACACACACACACACATGCACACACGCACACGCACATGCACACACATGCACACACACATGCACACATCATGAGTCAGGATTGTGTTAAGAACTTGGTTGACATCATACCACATAAAGACCATTACAACCCAAATAAAGTAATTTCTGCTAGCACTTTCAATTTATAGGTGACAAATTTGAAGCTCCGAAGGCCCAGCAGCTCACTAAAGGTTGAATAGGTAGCAAGGGCTGGCCCAGATAACACCAGACTCTTGCTCTGAGGATCTGCTAGGTTGCATCGCTGACCTTACTGCCCCACCAATGCATGTCCAGGTAACTGCCACCCACTCGGAGTCTTGAGGCCCTAGCCATGTCCTGGTCCTGTCTGTGAAATGGCTTCTGCTACAGAATAAAATGAATAAACATGTGCTGACATATATTTGAACAGAGGGACTCTCTGTCATCATCAGTGAACCCTTGATCTCAGGATCCTTATATCTGGGTCAGGACCCTTGGATCTGAAGCTTAATTCTGATGTCCGACAACTGTTTCTGCACCATTCGGACGCTCTTCCTGCAGCCCAACCCCACGTTCTACCTTTGGATCTTGCATATCCGTTCACTCCATCTCCCCTGCGTGGATTCTGTGTCTCTCTGCCAACCTTCCTGGGATCCAGTGTAGATACCTCTACCGGCCAGTCAAGCAGGCACTGGCTCTTCAAGGACGCCTGGGTCCCTCTCTCCACAACTGCACCAGTGCACACTGCAGGAGCAGCGCACAGACACCTTTCCCACCCTCCAGCCCACGCGCTCTGACTCTCCCACTCGGTTTGTGTGCAGATATGTACATATATACATATACACTTGGTACGTGTACCATCAGTGCTGACTTCTGGCACAGCTCATCAGAAACGAGTCTTCAGTAGTTCTGCTTCCTCAAACACCATGCGGGGCAGAGGCAGAAGTAAAAGCCTTAGTTAGAATCTTTTAACGGTGTTTAGAAGGCTTACTCATCAAAATGACTTTTACATTTTAACTAAAAATGATGATTCAATAGTTATTAACAAGAAAAAAGAACAGAAGGAAAAATAGAAATAAAGCTTTTGTAAATAAAGAGGTGAAGAGGGGCTGAAGGGAGGGGAGGGGAATGGTAAAAAATGTACAGGTAAAAATTCCCCATGATGAACGTTATCACTATGTGTATCTAAAATGTACCAATAACAGTTTTAAAAAATGGGAAAAAAAAGTTTTTAAAGCTTTACTTAGCAAGCACTGATATATAAGAAGTAGTTAAAATAGTATGCAGAAAGAATAAACTTTATGTTATCTTTGAATCATCCTTGTGCCTCTAATTAATGTGTCACAATATAACAGGTGACACTCTGTCAAGCTCATTTTCTTGTTTCTTTCCTGAATACTTTGTGCAGGATAAATACTTAAGAAAGAACAGGCTATGGCATCCTTATATGGTAATAATTTCTACAAAATAAGAACTCGGATAAAAATTGTTACAGGTCGTTCAATACACACACAATTTAAAGACAATAGCATACTGATCTAGTAGGAGGGACTCGAGTACCACCATACTTTAATAATAACAGATCTATTTAATTAGCATAGATTTTTACTATTTCTTCATGTGTAATGACTTTACTTGATGTTTTGGCTTTCAAAACCCCTATGGTGTAGGTAGTGCTTTTACCTTATTTTGTAGATGAAGGTCTTAAAACTCATTGGTTCAGAGAACATATGGCTGAAAAGGTCTTACCAGAATTGGCAGCAGGCAGTCTAAATCCAGAGCCTCTGTTTTTCCTAGAACATGCACTCATTCATGACTGAGATATCAGGGGCCAGGGATATAGCTCAACAGTGGAGTGCCTGTCTGGCAAGCGCAAGGTCATGAGTTGGATTCCCGGTACCCTCTCAAAAAATGTATAATCCATAACTGAGAAACCACTGGGGTTTTAAAGTAAATATCATTTGGGATTTTTTCCCCAACACTGGAGATCCAATTGAGGTCCTTGAGCACACTAGACAAGCCCAGTCCTACTAAGCTACATCCCCAGGCTCCATTTGGGAATTTTTAAAGCTTTTCAACCTGTAGTATTTACAGTGGCAAAATGAACTGGAAAAAGGGGAAGAAAAACAACTAGATGAGTAAGGTAAGATTTTAAGATTTCCCACACAGGTTTGGTGTGTAGGGCTTATCTGTCTTCTGAAGAAAAAAGTTAACATTTCCCATTAGTTATAAAATATTATTCTAACTTACAGAATAAAATCCTTGTATCATGCCACATTTATTTAGAGCTTATTAACTAGCAAATACCATAGGTTTTCTTATATTAAAAATAGCTCTTGAAATCACAGCATATAGTGTTTTTGAACCCTTATTTTCTTGTCAATTACTTTGAAAAGTTTCTTACTGAAAAATAAGTGGCAAAGAAAATGTTAAAATTTTTAAATGCCATTTATGTATATACATATATATCTATAGTCATTTATGTATATACATAGATAGGTATTTATTTTTATATTGATGATTTATATCCAAAAATCTACTGTCTTTTTATCATTTTGAAAGATTAAATTTTATTAAAAATTCACAGTACCAGAATTTTTATTGGGAATAACAGCATTCATATAATATAAATTTCCAGAGTTTGGGAAGTTTGGGTCACCCCCAATTTAAATCTCGGAGAACTGGCAGAGATTTGGGGAGTCGCAAGGTTCATCTTCCACTACTGGAACCAAAATTGGCATCTGAGAGACATGTTTTATGCCTAACTGCCGGACTGATTTCCATCACGCTCCTACAGAAATGTTTTGGGCAAAATCTCAAATTCAGCGGACAGCTTGCGAGTTACCACTAGGTGGCAGCACAGGAGACAGCCTAGAAAGGCACTTTGCTGTTAGAGCATCAGCCAGGCCAAAGACAGGCAAAGAAAAAGAATTAAACAAGACTCTCCTTTCTGTTATAAATTTCTAATAGTGTGCCTTTGTTGCCCACTTCCTTTATATGTTAGAGAAAACAAGAACAAGAATTTGTTTTAATGGCGGAAAAAAACCACCCATATGCTAATTCCTTTTAATTTTTTCCTTCACATGCATGTTATCACATTGTGGTAGTCAACATACAACTTTATGTTCTCAAGGTAATCCATTTTACCCTGCAGTCAGACTGTCAATTTCAAAATATAAAGTGAGCCTTCTGTTTCCTGCTTCAAAAACCAGTGGCCTCTCCTTGCTCCTCCTCAATGTCCTTAAGGGCACTCTGGTCTCCCCCTCTCCCCAGTCCTCTCCTCTGCAACATCGCATGCACTGAAAGCAGTCCGTTTGGATGTTTTGATAACGGCCCTTCTAACTGGCTGTGGTGTTATCTCATTGTGGTTCTGATTTCCATTTCCTGATAATAGTGATATTGAGCATCTTTCCTTATGCTTACTGTTCATCTCTATATCGTCTTTTGGAAAACTGTGTGTTCAAGTCCTTTGTTCATGCCTTAATGTGGCTATTTGTCTTCTTGTTGTGAGCTATAGTACTTTGTTGTCTCTGGTTATTAACTTCTTATCAGATAGATGACTTGCTGGTACTGTCTCCCAGTCCATATAATAATGCCTTTTCTTTCTGTTAATTGCATACTTTAATGCATGGAGTATTTTTTTTAATTCAAAGGAAACCATGTAGTACTCACAATTATCATTATTTCTGGAAGCCACATGGTCCTTTTGCGCAGTAACTTGTAGCATCATAATTTCTTGGTAAAACTATGGAAATGATCATGTGCCTATAGTTCCCCTCCCTTTTTTTTTTGGTACCGGGAATCAAACTCATGACCTTGTGCTTGCCAGTCAGGCTCTGTGCCACTGAGCTGTATCCCCAGCCCAGTTTTTCCCTTCTCACTGATAGCTTCAAAGGCAAAAATTACTTGATTGAATAACATGAACACTTTATGACTTTTGATATTTGTTGTTAATTTTATCACTTTTTTTATAGGATAAGTTAGTGTTTGCAGAACACTTGCTATGTGTCAAGCACTCAGCTCTATCCTTTGCACATAACATCATTAGGCCTTACATTACTACTGGAATTGTCACTATCTTATAGTGACTGGTGTGCATTTAGAGAAGTTGTGTTAGTTACCATGATCGCAGCTTTTAAAAGACAGAACTATCATTTGATGTCCTGTCTGCCTGACTCCAAGACCAATGGCCATCTTCTCACGGCACTATATTGCTCGTCTGCATTTGAGAATATAACACTTTTTTTCCTTTCCTTTACACCAGACTGAGAACCAGAGCACTCACTAAAGCAGTGGGAGGGAAGTGCTCTTTGATTACCTACTTGCACAGATTTTTCCCATATTGTGCGCCCAGCCTGTCCCGTACTCACTCCCTCCTCACACTAAATGGGTATTTCCTTTCTCTGCATAACAGTAACACATGAGCTTTTCAGAACAAAAGCTATTATACAACTTTTCCTGCCTCGAGTTGTGTCACCTTCTCTTTTTTTTTTTTTTTTTTTTTGTGGTACCGGGGATCAAACTCAGGACCTTGTGCTTGCCAGGCAGGCACTTTCACCTTCTCTTTTGTGAGTTGTTTGCATCCTTTCTCTTACTTTTATCTTTATATTATTAAATAATTTAACCATTTCTAAAGCTATTAAACACCTGTCAATCGTTGTTGCAATATGTTGTCTTCCTGCTAGTTTCCCTTTTATTACTGTTTTTCCTATTCATACCAAATAGTTTATGTTAACAATTTAACTTGTTGTTTCTTAGCATAAAACTTATTCTATCTCCATGATAAGCCCTTTGCCAGATATGTGTGATTTGATATTTTCTCCCCATCTGTGAGTCATCTTTTCACTTTCTTTTTTTTTTTTTTTTTTTTTTTGCGGTACTGGGGATTGAACTCAGGACCCTGCGCTTGCTAGGCAAGTGCTTATTCCACTGAGCTATATCCCCAGCCCATCTTTTCACTTTCTTGCTGATGTCTTTTGAAGCAAAAATGAATGGGTAGGTTTGGTTTTATTCTTTTTGCTTTTTGACCATTCTCTGGTAAGTTATCTGACTGCCGAATCTGTAAAGAGGAAATACAAAAGCTGGGCCAGCAACTCTCTCCCTTCACCTTTGGGATCTTTCAGCAGGAACGGTGCGTTCTGGGCTGCAGTTCACCCTGTGATGGAAGGACCCTGCTCTCAGGAGACAAGAAGGCAGTGCCTTGGGGTTTCCATCTGAGCTAGAGGGTATGTGTAATTCCAGGATGAAATGTTAGCATTTAGCTCCAAATTTCAAGATATGATCTTTAAACAGTAATAAAAGTGCCATTTTTTAAAATCCAAAAATGAAAATCCTTCCAAATATTATCTAGATGCAAACTTTTGAGCTCCAGCATGTTAAACTGTAAATACATAAACATAACATTAGGAAAAACAGAGTGTGATAAAATGGTTCACAGCTCAAATTATAGTCAGAACTGAAATTATTGTTTTACTTGTAAATGTTTCTTAAAACTATAAAATTATAATGTATGGAATCCATCACAATGGAAAATGATGGCTGAGTTTTTTAATAGTGCTGGGGATAGAGCCCAGGGCCGTTCTACCACAAAGCTACACCCCCAGCCATTCTTAATTTTTATTTGGAGACACGGCCTCACCAAGTTGCCCAGGCTGGGCTTGACCTTGCAATCCTCCTGCTTCAACCTCGGGAGTACCTGAGATTGTTGGCATGCACACCACAGGAGAAAATTATGCCTAACTTTTAAAACATGAATATCATCTTCGCTTTTGTGCACAGCTTCAGCTGCATGGGAAGATGGGACCTCTGTGTCCAAGGTATCTAGACAGAGAGTCAAAGGCCAGGCACAGAGAAGTGGGCTGAGGCCTACAGATCCACAGGTGCTGAGCTTGTGCTCAGCCCAGCCCAGGAGGTTGTCGGCAGCGCAAGAACAGTTCCACCTCCAACCACCAGCCGGTCCTGCTTGGCCACGGAACAGCCTCATCATCTACTGGTAAGGAATTTCAATAACAGAAAAGATGAGCCTGCTTGAATCACCTGTAACCTTTCTGTTTTTACCTAAGTGAGCGGGTACTACCCTCAGACGTGGAGCTGCACAAGAGCCAGGACAGTCTTTCCCAGTCCTCGGAGTACTGGTTGCATTGGAACTAGGAATTGAGCAGAAGTTGTATGGTCAAACTTGGTTTATGCTGGGTTTCTTTATTGTGGTACTTCTCAGAGCCTTTAATATGTGCTTTAATGTGCATATGCTAATCTGCAGGTGAGAATCCTATCTAGTACACAGTGTTCCCGAATTTATTTGAAAGAACTTGTTTTGAACAGGATTTACTTTTTAGATTAGATTGAGGTTCCCATTAAAGTTGAGAGTAAGCTACAGAGATTTCTCGTATATCTCCTGCCCCCACGTGCATGCCCTCTCAATCGTCGATCTCTGCCAGAGTGGCACTGCATGATGCTGACCTACCATCACCCAGAGTCCGCAGTCCACATTCACATTCATTCTTGGTGCTGCGCATTCTGAGTTCAGACAAGTGTGTAATGACTGATGTGTCCACCTTAGAATACCATACAAAGTACCTGTGCAGCCCTAAAAATATTCTGAGTTTCTTCAGTTCTCCCTCCCTCCATGCTGAACCTTGGAAAGCATGGGACCTTTTACCGTGCCCATGGTTGTGCCTTTTCCAGAATATTGTAGAGTGGGAATCACACAGCAGGTAGCCTTTGCAGATTGCCTTCCCTTGCTTGGTAATATGCATTGAGTTTCCTCTGTCTTTTCCTTACTTTTTTCTTTTTTTAAGTATTGATTAATACTTTGTTGCTTGGATGTATCAAAGTTTATTCATTCATTTACCTACTGAAGGATATCTCGGTTGCTTCTAAGATTTGGCAATTATGAATAAAGCTGCTAAAAACATCCACTTACAAGTTTTTATATAGGCATAGGTTTTCAATTTTGTGAGGTAAATATAAGAAGCATTTGTTGAATTATATGTTAGTATTATTTCTGGCTATGCATTAGGCATGTAGCAGTGTCTTATTGTTGCTTCAATTTGTGTTGTGTTCATTTGTACTTCCTTGGTGACACATGCTTACTTGCCATTTGTACATCTTTGTTGAGGTGTCTTTTCAGCTCTTTGGCACTTTTCAAATTGAATTTTTTGTATTATTATTGGTTTTTGAGAGTTCTTTGTCCACTTAGCAGTCCTTTGTACGACATATCTCTTGCAAAAATTTTCTCCTGGTCTGTGGTTTATCATTTCAGCGCATGTGTGAGAGCTGGTATTCAGCACTAGAGTGCGTGGTACTGGCACGTCAGGTGTAAAGCGTGGGGATAGATCTTCTCTAGGGCTAGAAGATATACAGAGCTCTAAGAAGCCCAAAGAGAAAGGGATATCGAAGTGCAAGTAGAGGCCCAAGATTCCCAGGGGTACATGTGCATAGAAGTGCTTGTTGCATGTTTGACTCCTATACTTAATTTTCTGGATGTTGGTTTGGAGGGGTTTTATAACCATAAGGGATTTGGCTCAGAACGTTATGTTAAAATCAAATCCGGAGCCTAAGCGGGACATGGAGGACAGAGAAACGGCTCTGCCGGCAGAGCCTGAGCCCTCTAGCCTGGTCCACTTTAAAAAGGAAGGAGTGATGGAGAACAAAAGGGATTTTTCCCCACCGGAAAGGTGTTTACCTGTGAACTGTATCCCACGACACTCGATGGATTTGACTGAGCCATAGGCGGCTATTCCGCCTTTTCGGCTCAGAGAAATTTTGCTGAGTCACAGATTGGAACTTCTGCTTCTCAGGGAGTAGAGCTGTTTTCTCCATCTCCCCTGCAATTAGCATTAAAAGAAGCCAGATGGGCAGGGGAGCCCTTGGAGGGTTTTCAACCATGTCTACCCCATTACTGAAGTTCAATCCCCCAAAATCCGGGACAAGTTTATACATTCTTATGAAGCTATATCTTTTAAAACTTTAAAAGAATTAAAACAAGCAGTTGCTATTACGGTCCTACTGCTCCTTTTACCTTGAGTTTATTGGAAATTCTGGAACAACGGATTATGGCCCCAAATGACTGGAAAGGAATAGCTAAAGTATGTTTAAGTCCAGGAGACTATTTAATGTTGAAAGGAAACTTTGTTGAATATCGCCCTTCAAAATGCTACTCACAACGCAGCCATTACAAAAGATATGCTAATTGGGGAAGGTGACTTTGTGAGCACAATCAACTTACATTTGACTTGCAAATATATGAGCAAACCAAAATGGCTGCATGAGGGGTTGGCAGGAACTCTCTTCTACGGGAGGGGCATCCTTTAATGAAGCTTCTATTCATCAGGGAGCTGAGGGACATTTTCAAGACTTTTTAGTGCGATTATTACAGGCTAGTGAAAGGATTATAACTGTCCCTGAAGCTAGCAAAATCATAGCTCAGCAGCAGCTTTTGAAAATGCAAATAAAGAGGCCTTAAGAGCCCGCAGAAGGCGGCCACATTGCGGGAGATGATTAGGGTCTGTGCAGATAGCGGCCCCTGTATGATCAGGGTGCTGCCTCGGCAGCCGCTGTCACTCAGGTTATTCATCCACAGCTTCGAGGAAAGGGTAAAAACAAGGTCATTTGTTTTCGTTGTGGAGATAAGGGGCACCTTATCTGGAATTGCTCTGCAACACTTACAAGGACAACACAGCCGTCATCTGTAACTAAACCTTGCAGTCCTTATAGTAAGTGACAGCGAAGGTATCAGTGTTGATGTAGAACTGCTGGGAACAGTCGGCCCTTTCCGGGAAACCGCCATTGGAAATTGCCTCAGCCCCATCAAATAATGGGCACAACCCAGTCGGCTGCAGAGGGGGGCGGGGTGCTGGGCACATTCAGGTACCCGGTGTGTGCTCCCTCCTATCTCTTACCCTACAGGCAGGACACCAAAGGCACCAGTGGTTGGCAGCTCTCCCGTGGGGACACCCTCATTCTCCTCCACCAGGCTCCTGTCTCACACGAGCCCAGGCTTCAGGCTGGGCCCCTGCCGGCCCAGCTGCCCTGATGTGGGGGTTCAAGTGAACCAGCGATGCGGTGCATCTGTACAGTGCATGCTCCGGGGCAGACGCCGCTGCGCAGGGCCCGGGACCTAGGAGTCCCAGGAGCCAACCCCGCACGCTTCCCTGGCTCATTCACTGGGTGTTCCCATGAGTTCCATCTGCCTCCTTGGCTGCCTGGAGGAGGCCCCGGCGAGCATGCAGGGCTCAGCAAGCACGCAGGGCTCTGTGGCACCAGAGGAGAATGAGAGGGCAGCAAGGGAGGCGTCCACACGTCTAAAAGCACGGCAGAAGTGTAATGGCCCAAGTACTCAGCTGCTTGCTAGACTGACCCCGTGTTTGACCCCGATTCACCTCAAACAGCTAAAGTCCATGTACAGTAACAAAATTACTGTTTAAAGGTTTCTTGTTCTTTCTCAGAAAGAACTGAAGAGCATTGCCCGTCCCTGCCAGAAACAAGGACAGTTACCCAAGCATAGCTACCCGCTACACCCCTGCATTCATTGTGGTTTTTGTCTTTATAAGCCCTGCGTGCAATGGGCTCGGGGCTCTCACTTCTCAGCCTTGAAACAGGCATGAGTGAGACTCGTTGAGCTCAACTACTAAAAAACGCTGCTTCAAATTCCAATTGGCTGTTTGGGAGTTCTATTGTTCACGGACCCATCTCAGAAGCAACAGCAGGCTTGAGCTCATGAGGCAGCCCCACATCCCGGGCTGCAGAAGCCAGATAGGCCCCCTGCAGCAGAGAGGGCTAGGAATGGCAGAGACACAACCACCACTGTGCAGGAAAAATTGCCACTGTGTGCTGAGCCAAGCAAGAAGCACTTGTGCTTCCAGCAGAAATATGGCTATTCTCACTGTAAGGACTGCACCATCCGCTGGGAAAGTGCGCTCATTTCGTGTACCCAGGGTACAAACAAGGTTTATTTTAAGCAGTTTTGCAGAATGTGTCAAATATCTTACAACCCTTACTGTGTGAAGGGTATCACCTGCCAAAGTTGTAAAAGAAGTAGTAAATGTTCATGCCCAGTGAGACTTCACCACGTGGATCCCAAATCCCCGCATCGTCAAGACCTGTGTGAGAGATGCAGGAGCAGGCGCCTGTCCCGTGATGGCACCAGTGCTCGGAATCTGGGCAAAAACAGTATCCAGTGGTCAGAACGAAAGCAATGGCCAGGGTGCACAGAGGCTGGGCACATCCCCCGTGGCTACAGAGGCAGTAATCACGGCCACTTGTGCGGGTGTGCAGGCAGTGGAGCCCCTTCCTGAAAATAAAGCAGGACTGCTGGGGCCCTGCCAGCAACTTGCTGGACCCCAAGGCGATAAAATGGAATCTACAGCCAGTTACTGCCGGAGCCTGAAGTGTCAGCGCTGCTCTGCCGAGGCTGGGACTGGGGGCTGCTGCCTCGTAGGCGGCCAGGCCCTCCCGCCTCCCGCTCACAGCCACTCCCACCCCCCTGCCCATGGTGCCCTTCCCCCAGCTCACTGCTGCTCTGCTCGGGGTGCTACAGGCTGCACTGGGCTGCCAGATAGAACAGGGCACAAAGGCAAAGGCCTGAGGCAAACGTAGAGAAGGTCACACAGGGAGAAGCTGGCAAGAGACAAGCTAGATGGGCGCAGGGAGGGCAGCGAGAACGGGGGTGAGGGGCTATGGAGACACAAGAAACCTTGATCAAGACGCAAAGGAGGAGACAGCCGTGGAGGCTGACAAGTCGGTGTGGCAATGGGGCGTGAGAAGCCGCAGACAGCTCGGAGACCTGCCAGTGGGGGCTCGCCGGTGCCCAGGCCCCAGGGAGGAAGGCGAGGGCCGCGCTAGCTGGCGCTGCCCCCTGTGGCCCCGCACGTGGCAAGGGCGACAGCAGGGCCAGGAGGGTGATACAGGGGCTGGCCGGAAGCTGGCGGACCTGGCAATGACAGTGGGGAGCAGGGAGCAAGGCCTGTGCCCCTCATTACCTTTGTGGCAAGTGTCTCCAAGGCAGAGGGTACGCTCACCCTCACCCTGCTTCGGGACTTAAAGGGCCTGTTCCCTGAGCTCTATGGCTTCCTGCAGGACTTCGTGCCCCAGGTGCTGCGCCAGACAATAAAGCAATAAGTTGCTGCTCGGTATTGACACCTGCCGAGGTGTGTCCAGGTGTGAGTGGTGTATTCTAATATAATGGCTCTAGCGAGTAGCAAAGTGGGAGAAGACTCCCTCCTGCATCAACTTGAACCCCCCCAAAAACAAAACAACCTCCATAAGTTCTGTAAATAAAACTTTGTCCCTTGTCTCAACATGTATTTTAGTGATTCATTTGGTCTTTTAAACTTACAGTAAAAAAATTCCTCATTTTAGATTATACAGCTAATAAAAGTGTCTTCTTTTAATTACAGTTTTCTTCTTGACATCATATACAGGATTTGCTACTGATTTAAAAGTCTTTGGTGCTCTCGTGATTCCTAATGATGTGGATTGCTTGTTTTACAGTTTAAAATTCAACTGGTATAAAAAAGCTTTAGTATTTTACAAATAGATATAAAAATTTAAGATACAATCTAAAAGCAGTATGGTTTAAACGGTTGCTTAATTTTGATCTCCCATTTAAATAATGGCAGGCCCAGTGTCGGCCTCCAAAGAGTACAAGCTGTGTAACTGTTCATACTTGGGTCACCTATTCCAACAACTATTTACCCAAATTGTAGATCAACCTAAATGATTTTCAGACTGTTTGATAATATTAATTGGCTCCATCCAGATTTTGGACTAATTTCTCTGGTGTTATTAATTGGCATTATTCTTCAGAACAAGTTATTTCAAATTGCTTCTGTTTTCACAGATCTTAGGTTAAGCGGGGTTATATGATGGCTTCCTCTTCCAAAATATTGGATACAGGTTTCTCATTTTATCATCAAAATTCAAATTACAAAAATAAAAGGGGGGGCTGGGGATATAGCTCAGTGGAATAAGCGCTTGCCTAGCAAGCGCAGGGTCCTGAGTTCGATCCCCAGTACCGCAAAAAAAAAAAAAAAAGGGGGGGGAATCAATCCCTCCCACTTCACTTGTTGATATATAATAATTAAATTTTTAAAATTTTACAAAAGATAGAAGTACAGCAGTGGAAAGACAATTCCATCAGGTAAAGGAAGAAAGGTTAGAGTCCTTTGGAGAGATCTCTATCCAGGACAATGGAAGGGACCCAGTCCACTATTTACCTGGGGTAGAGGGTGTGCTGGTGGTGTTTCTCCAGAGAATGCTGAGTAACCTATTTGGGTACCAGAGCATACTGTCCAGCTAGATCATGAACTCAGATCAGGAGAAGATGTTGGTTCTACCTTTCAGGAAGCTGATGTACAGTCCTGTGACAGTGTCAACTCAGAGACTGCTCTGCAGCCTATAGACAAGATGAGGCTAAACCTGATCTGAGGCCAACCAAAGAAAGTGACCCAGAGGCCCAGGAAATAGTAATCAAAATGGGAATTAAAGATTTAAATAAATAACAGAGTATATAGAAATAATGGAGCTGAAAATTATCAATATTCTTAAGACATAATAATATGCAATATGCAAAGAACATATATATATTCATTATAGTTTAAGGATTATATTTCATCCAAATTTTCTAATAAGAGATCTGTGCTAATTGACAACAAGATCTGACTAGTCTATTTAAATTATAAATTTCTAGAATTATAATAGAGTTACTATAATTCAGTTTGGTCAAAAATATATTTGAGTGCACTCTGATTTTGTAAAGATGTTTGTTTGTTCTGTATACTTGTTTACACATTCGCTTGCCATTCTATGAACAGCTGTTCCCCTTTGAGCTCAACAATTTTTCTTTTGTTCATAATACAATTGGGTTATAGATTTAAAAGCAGGCTTTCACCTGAGTTACCAACTGGTTTAAATGATATCATCAAAATTAAGATACTTTAACCATAGTACTTAGGATGAGGAGAAATTACTGGGTAGGCCTCCAATTGGTGAATAGAGGAGTGGCCAACCTTTCTTCATTAATAAGGAACCCCCAGTCATCTCCATAGTCCCTTGGGAGATACCCCAATAATTGGGTCATTTGGTCAAAAGAAAGTTTTTCAGCAAAAATTACAATAAGGTTTTCTCATAAAAGATGCTCTTGGTATAAAACTAAATTTCAACCAAAGGTTTTCACATGTGTATAACAATTCATTAGTGTTAGTTAATCTCAGGTTGTATTAAATGTATCCATGATTCTGGATCTACAGATCTTCCAAAATGTAAAACAAAGATTGTTTATTGTGATAAAACTTTCCTTCAGATTAAGACCTCTACCTTTAACAAAAACTTGTGATGTGTATCCCATTAAAGGACGACAAATTGAATTAAAGCTTCTTATGTATTAGACATAATTGGTTAAAAAGGTCATGTTATGTCAAAATGAAAATTAAATATGTTACAAAATATCATGATTTTCATGTAGTAATGTTATATATGGTTTTGATTTCTAAATTTCTGGGTAAAAATACGTAACTGTTAACATTCTATGAGTATTTAAACATTAGGATATCTACGGTTGTTTAAAAAAAATAATGGTTCCACTTGTACGTTTAAAGTGTTTGCTAGTCAGATCAGATTGTAATATTAAGCTTATTGTCTCTCTTACAATGTTAAGCCATTTATTTTCTCTACTGGATGGTTAACAACTGAGGTTTGGAGACCAAAAATTAGAGAGATAAATTGGGCCAGAGGACAGCCAATATTTTGGCTATGCCCTCTGAGGTGGGTATATAGACTCAGAACAGAAGAGAACCTCTGCTGTGACATCCTATAACTCAGTTGAGTCCCTAATTTTCTAATCAAGGAAATTATGGGACCACAGAAGAAAGTGGTTCTATAATAATGTAGTGTGCCTAAGGAGAGTCACCTGGAGAGAAAAAGTCTCTCCGGCTTTCACAGAAAGCAACTTGGTCAAGCATGGCTGTAACTCATCCAGATGGCTGACACTGACAGAAGCACTTGGTTCCAAGATGATTCCTGAGACTTAGCTGACCTTGTAATTAACAAAAGGTTGAATTTTTATTTATGCAGGTCTCACTTTAACTTAGTCTTGAACATCCAGCAGAAAAGTGTAACCACAAGATGTAAAGACACAATGCCACAATGACAGGTTGGCTGTAGAGAGTTCAAGTCACCAACAACCTCTGACAATTGCCAGCTAGACTGATAACTGATCACTGTTAGGGACTTTGGACTATATTCTTCAAGCACAGCTTTTCCAGCTTCAACTGAACACCCATCACTTCTGCAATTAAACAGAGAAGGGAGATATGTTGGGAGCCACTGGAGCTGGTTATTGGTCAAGCTACCTCAGCATTGAAAAAGGCGTCCTGCCAGACAATTCAGTTGTTAATTGCTAGGCAATATTACCCGCCCATGGTACTAACTTTGCAAGTGTGTAAAATAAAACCCCCTGCTGTTGAAGTCAGGCCTCCTGCTCATCAGGCAAGAGGTGACTCCACCTGACCCTAGCTCTTGTCTCGTGCCTTTATTTTTCTCATACCCACCATCATTCCTCTCCAGGATATAATGAGAGACCAACTGAGGTTCACTACAAAATAATACTAGCTATCCCTCTTGGGAGACTGTAAATTTAAATAGATGTATTTAAATAGATATGTAGCACAAATATTTGTATAGCACCTATAAAGAAAGGGAGATGAAGGAATAGGAAGAGATGAGAACCCCATCCATGATTTTAAGGTGTAAGAGGTGCTTGGGCCCAGCCTGAATTTGCAGGTAAGGCAAACTGGGCACATATGAGCACACAGCACATGCATAAGACCATTCATTGTAAGCATGTGTGATAATACAGCTTCTACCCTATTTGAGTGGGGACAGCAGCTCAGGTTTCTCCTTTAGGTTTGAGTTTAAGGAAACTTGTCTGATGTTGGGAGGAGGCAGGGTTGACCTTCACCTTTAAGGCACAAACAAAATGACACCCAACATTACATGTGTGTATGTGAGTGATACATGTGTATTACATGTGTATCTGTGCGTCTGCTGGAGACCAAACACAAGGCACGTGCATGCTAGGCACACATTCTACCACCGAGCTACATCCCAAGCTTGAAATCACTTTTGAAAATGAAGATACTCCAGAAAGCGACATTAAATGTAAAGCATCAACACCAATGTGGAGGACAAGGCAAGAATCCAAAACAGGTTGTCAAAAGCAATGAAATAGGAAGGAAGAAGCCGGGAGGCCACCAGTGCAGAGCCCTCTGGCTGAGCCTCAGAAGCGAGGAGCTGCTAAAGGGTCTGACACCAGGCCTTGGCAGGGGCTTAGTAGATGCTGTGTGAATTGCGTGTAAAAGCTTAAGTATTGGTGTTTTATAAATAGATTTTATATAGTCATCAGAAAACTTAGTAACACATCTATACTTTAACTGCCCCAGTTAAAGTGAGCTGAAGTGAACTGAGCAGACAAGAACTTTCTACCCTAATTAAATTTACACCAGGCGTCTGGGTGGGATCTCTGTGTGGGATTAGATGCATTGTAAATGCGTGTTGCCTTTACGTATTCCCTCTTCTGGAGCTGTGCCCTTTGTATCCCCATGCAAGTTTGAACCTTGAAGGCTCTACACTTGCTCAGACCACCCCAACTCAGAGGAACAAACTGAAGTACTCCAATTCAGTGGCACTGGTGCTTTAAAAATATCTGAACACATTATTCACAATAAATATGGAGAGTTTCCTTTGGTGTACTTTATTCCTTCCTTCCAGAGTTACTAACATTTGTTCTTTCCATTTTTACAAGTTTTTCTGAAAGCATCACCCGCCCTTTTGTTCTCTACTTCATTCGGTCAGGTTTGAAAATTCTCGATCATGTAAGTCTTTGGATACTTGCTGTCTTTCTTCTTATGGGGGCAATGAGGAGCCCTGTGACTTCAGCGGCCAGAGACTGCCAGTGGCCTGTGACCACTTGATAGTACCGTTCTTGGCAAAGGCCAAGCCATTAGAAAATAGTGCTCTAATGAAAGGCAAGCAGTCGGCTGTACCTGCAGCTCTCTTTGGGAATTTCCTGCAGATATCATCACCATTCAAACCCGCGCAGGCTTCCTGCGGAGAGCCTAAGGGCAAAGACTGGCTGCACTCTCAGCCGGCATAAAACGAACACACGTGTTTCTACGCTAGGAGAGCAACAAAAACATTAATGCGGCATATATTTTTTTACTTTTCTAGGTTGTAGTTTTTAGCAAAATGTTACCATTTGGTTTCTATGATTACGTGTTGGGGATAAAGGACTAAATGTGAGGAGTAAAGCGGAAGGAAGGAAAGAAATAGAAGCGACGTGGTAATATATGAGAACTCAAAATATTAGACCCCCCAAATCAAAGGCCTAATCAAAAGATGAACTGATGAAATGAATAGATATTTCTCAGAAAAACAAATGTCCAATAAAAATATGATAATGTTCAACGTTTTTGTTCATTAGAGAAATGCACATTAAAACAATAGTGGTATTCTACCTCACTGCAGAAAGAATGGCCATCATCAATAAATCAAAATAACCAATGCTGGAGGGGCTGTGGGGAAAGGGAAAGCTTCCACGCCATTGGTCAGAGTGTAAACTAGTGCAATTATTATGCAGATTCCTCAAAAAGCTAAAACTAAAAATTGCATTTGGCATGGCTATGCGCCAAAAGTGAAAGGTATTATATCGCAGCAGCACAAGCTCGCCCATGTTACAGCAGCACGGTTCTCAGAAACTAGATGTCAGACGCGACCTGTACACTATCAATAGACGGATGGAGTGAGCCAGTGTGCTGCTGGGAGGCAATGGAGCACCGCTCTGCCGCAAAGAAGGATGAATCAGGATGATCTGCAGTAAACATGGGCGCACCTGAGGCGATGATTTTTTTGTTTTGTTTTGTTTTGTTTTTTTCAGACAGGGTCTCACTATGCAGTTCAGGCTGGTCTTGAACTCACTTTGTAGCCCAGGCTGGCCTTGAATTTACAACGATCCTCCTGCCTCAGCCGCCTGAGTGCTAGGATTACAGGCATGAGCCACCATGCCTGGCGAGGCAATGATTTTAAGTGAAATAAATCAGACACAGACTCTTCACGGTGTCTCTTGTATGAGAAGCCCAAAATATAAAGGAAGAGCAAAATAGGAAATGGAGAGATAGATTGCTTGCAGATGAGAAGGAGACCAAAAAATGAAGATGTGGGGGAGAGAAGCGAGGGGATTAAGGGAACAGAATTCAGATGGGGTATGGACATATGCCAGCTCCTCACGAGCAATGGCATCATTATCTACCACAAACGTTCACTAATAAAACAATATTTAAGAAAAGGAAAGTTGTGCGGTACCAGAACAAGAAGGAAATAAAGGATAGAATGCCTGCACGATAAAGGATGTGCAGTTAAGTCAGAGTTCCAGACTCAGTTCTGATATTTCCCAACTAGGTGACTTGGACAGGTGACCAAACTCATTAGGCTTACTTCATTTTTGTAAATGGGAATCATCCTCAAATCCAGCGAACAGGCTTGGTGGGAAGATTCATGGAAATAATCGATGTAAAGCAACCAACTAAGTCATTTCTGGCCCTTGGTGAGAGCTCAGCTGACCATCGTCAGGATAGTAGTGAAGTAGAGGGAATCAAGCAGAGCAAAATAAATCCACGCTATACTTCTTTATATTAACTTCATTCCTACGGTTTTACATGTTTATTGTTTCTCTTTGGTGTACAGAGAGAGGTGTCATAACAGAACTGGACAGTGAGGGAAGTGCTTTCAGGAGGTACTGCGGTCAATGTTTGCATCTCCCCAAAGTCCGTATGTTGCAAATCCCTATGTTGCTAACGAAAGCCCCAGTAGGAAGTGTGGGAGGTGAGGCTCTGGGAGGTGATTGGGATGTGAATGGAACTAGTGTCCAAATAAAGGTTCCAGAGTACTCCCTCGCCTCTCCTACAGCACGGGGACACGGTGAAAAGACAGCCATAGGTGCCACCAGATACCAAATGCACTAAATCTTGACCTTCCCAGACTCCCGAAGAGTGAGGAATCAAGTTTAGTTATTTATAAATCACCTCGTCTATGGTCGTTTGTACAGCAGCCTGCAGGGACTAAGACTTGGAATAAACTTAGAGGGCCTTGCACAAGTTCCATGGGCCCACACTGCAGCTTCCAGGAACAGACCACACATCTCTTGGCAATCAGTTTTGTGAGCTCTTTACTTAGAGCTTTCATTCTTCTTTTTATAAACCAGAAGAAAAATAATGTACATTGCTTTCCCATTTGATGAATCTCCTTCCTGACAGCATTTTCTCTCCCGTCTTGCATCCTGTCCTTTTCAACAGCTGGGGCTGACAGGAGCCAGGAGCGAAGGGGGGACTCCAGAGGCGCGGTTCTTCAGCGCACCACAGTTTCTAGGTGGGCCTGCAGTTCATCCTACCTCCAGGAGACAGGGCTGCAGCACACACACCTCAGCAACACACGCCTTTGTCTGCAGTAAGCTTTCTAAACATAACTGGAATTTGAAAAGATGGAGAGTAAAGAAGGCTGGAAGAGAAGCTTAGTTCTTTTCTGGAAACACAACAATTTTCAAGCAAGTACAAATTCTGAGGACCTCTCATTTTGACATTAACCATCTTGGCAATGGCTTCTCCATCTCTGAGGAAGGTACTCTGCTATCCCAGTGTCTTGATTACTTTTCTGTCGTTGCTGGGACAAAATACCCAATGCCTGAAATTAAGGAAGGAAAGGTTTAATAAACTCACAGTCAGTGGAGGTTTCAGTCCATACTCAGTTGGCTCCAAGGCGGGGTGATACATGGCAGACAGAGAGGAGAAACCATTCACAGTGGCAGAACACAGCAAAAGCCAGAGCAATGGCAGCAAGCAGCCTCTTTCTCTCCCTTACATATGCAAACCTACCTGCTCCAGGGCGGATCAATCCTAAACTCTAAAAGCCCGCCCCATGCTTGCATGAGGCTTTCAGGGAACACCCAGACACAAACCATAAAACCCAGTAAGGATAAGCACCCTCACTCAGTAGGTCTTAGAGCAGTAATCCTAACTGGGTGACTGCTGAGCTCCAAACGACTCGCAGTAAAGCTTTTGTTTAGGTTACCTATAAACCTCCTGCTCCTCTCCTCAGGCATTCTTTTTCTGGCGGTACCAACAATCTGTCTTAGAATCGACATGAACAGCTGGGTTTGGTGAGTTCTCAGGGTCATGTTGTGCTTTAGTGGTGCTCATTGAACTTTACACATCCACACTCAATATATATAGTATGTGACGCATGCAGAAGTGCTTCTATTAAATTCTACCATAAGCAAGAACTGCATAACCTTTACAGAATAAAAGCTGTTTCCATATATTACAACATACACTTCATAGCATACGTGTGCATGTGTGTGTGTGTATATATATATATATATATATATAATATTTTAGAATATACCTATAGTATAAGCTTTATGAAGCAAGAATTTTCCTGGCTTTTAAGTAGTAGGTATTTGATAAATACTCGTTGAATGAAAGATGAATATGTAAAAAATTATTTCATTGGGTCATCAGAGCAACCCACTGAGCAGGAATGGCCCACTGTATTCCTGTCAGCACGGTGTGGTGCAAGGGTTCAAATGTATTGGCCAAGGTTACCCAGTTCAAAAGCGGAAGGATGAGACAGAAGCCTCCTGTGCCTTCCAGGGAACAGATCTGACTTCTGGTACAGAAGAGAGCCTGAGCTCATTGCTTCTTCACCAATTAATGGCATTGAACTGATTTCACTTCACCACCTGGTCCTTATTTTGAGGGTCTGTTATATCTGGGGCCGATTCTGCAGGTAGTTTTCATTCTCCATTTAGGGTGGAGCCAACCAAGTTCCTTTAAGACTCCAAGCACTTTTCCCCTTCAACCTTCAGCTCTCTTCCTCCCTGTCCTTGTGTTTGTTTCTGAGCTGTCCCTTCTAGGCCACTGATCCAAGCAATTACCAATGAGAAAGGAAGTGACACTGTCCTTGGTGGGGAAGAGCCACCTGGAAAGATTTCTCCTGCTTCAGGCTGTTGGCATAGCTTTCTAATAAGCAACAACAACAACAAAAACAGAAAAGCAAAAGTTTCACTTACAGGAAAGAAGGTAAAGCTCAGCAAATACTCCAACCCCCAACACAGAGACGTGCACACCCACACACATACACACACGTATACACACACACACACACACACACACACACACACACACACACACACCATCCTTCATCCTGAAAAAGCTCTGAGCTTGGGGCAGATGTTTGGATTTCCAGAGAATCATTTGCCTCCCAATTCTTTCTTCCTTTCGCCTAACATGTGGAACACTGGATAATGTGTCCGTTTAGTCGGTTTTTTATTAACCACTCATTATGAAAGGAGAAAGAAGTGGCTCATATGCTGTGTCTACCTATGCATCGGAGGGAAAAAATTACAATGGCAGAAAGAAGGATTTTCTTGGAAACATTTTTATTTTAGGGGAATAGAATCAGTGTGTCTGAAAATCATGATGTCCGCTGGCATGAATGCCCACTTAATATTTAGTTTGTTCAGTTTCTTGCTTCCAGCTCTACTGGCCAAATTTATTGCCCATGGCTGAAGAAAGGATTTTTTCCTCCATGAAACTTGTTTTGGCTTGAAGTAAAGTTCAAATAATATTTACCAAGATTATTAAAAAACTCTAAAACCTTTTTCTTCTTCAGCATTCAGGGATGGAATGTCAGAAAAGTGTTGACATTAATTTTTAAATTAATATTTTTGGAAGAATTTTCTTCAATAAAAGATCAAATGATTACCACAATGCTGGAAATGAGCTGACAGTTGCTAACAATGCCTGTCTGCGACACAGTGCAGATCTTACTGCAAGCTGGGGGTGCGGAGGAGGCTGCACTTGATGGAAACACAGACTGTCTTCTCAAAGATTTCAGATTTTTCGTTCGTGCACATCCTCAGGAATAGGGCTGAACTGCTGATCTCAAAAAATCCTTGCTGCTAGTACAGGAAAGGGTGTTTCTAATAGAAGCGTATGGCTCATATAGATTCTCCACTGCTGTACGCTGAAGAATTCTGATCAGCCTATGAGGACACAAAATTAGAGACTGTCTTGAACTTTACAGCCTTTCTTTATTTGAACAGTCAGTGAAGGGCAGTGAAAAGGAGAGTAAGCTGCTTTTTAAAAGACCTACTTTATAGTTGAGTCTCTACCACTGAGCTATGTGGCCTCAGGAAATTATTTCCTCTCACTCTCAGTCTTTCCACCTGAAAAATTAATATAGTAAGGTTCCTCTTTCAGAGTGGTTGTATTGGCATTCCCTGTCCCAATATTTTAAATTTTATTTTTCTCTGACAGCTACCATCTTCTCACCCTGTTTTATTGTTTACCAATTTAATTTGCTAATGACCTGAACATTCCCTGCGCATTAGAATCTAATTTGGAAATCACTCATTGACACACAGATTTCCACCTGCCACATAGTAGGTGCTCAATAATCATTTACATGTCAGTCAACAGATGAAGGCGAGAAAGACCACCTGCTCTGTCAGACCAGTAAAACACCACTGCAGGTGCGGGGAACTCAACACCAGGTTTCCCACACCTCCTCTCCATCCCGCTTTCTGCCCAGCATAGCTGGTGGACAGCACTTTGCTTGTGTGCCTGCTTTCCCTGCTGTGCCACCTTCTCAGTGACCGTCTCATTCTAGGAGATTCAGGGTCAGGACTAAATTGTTCTGGGAAGAACAGGAGCCACATGGACAGCTTGCCAGACCAAGTGCCTCAAGTGACCTTTCTGTCCCTCTCTTTATATTTAGTATTTTTTTCTCTAAAAAGCAGTATTGTAAGTTTGTGAAAATAAAATAAGGAGCTTTCTTTGTCATTCCTAAAGCTCATTCCTGTGTCCAGAGACTTTCCTAACTGCTTTGAGACATAAACCTAAACTTTCAAACAAGCTAGGAACACTGACCATCTCTGTGCCCTGCACCAGGAAGACCGAGAAGGTTATTCTGGGGAGAAGACCAAGGTCTTATGGGCTGAGGACTAAGAATGAAAGGAAAGCCAGTCCTCAGCGAGACGAAGGGGTCCTGAGCCCTGAACGGCCAGATGCATGCTGGATCTTGACTCCAGGGATAGATAGACAGCTGATAACCTTGAGGAAGTTAGAATCCTGGTGTAAAATGGAATAGTAACACCTTCCCCTAAGATTGTTACAATTCAGTGAATTGGTTTACAAGGCATCTAGTATAGTGCCAAGTACACATGAAGCATTGCATTAAGGTCAGTTTGCTTCTCCCTGGGTTTCCAGGCCAACTCTCTTGTCAATTATGTAAATTCAAGCAACTTCTTGGTATCCTTCACGTGGATGCCAGCTCCTACCTCACAGGTGGGGAGAAATGAGAAAAAAGGACCACATCAAGTCTAGAGAACCGTAAGTGCTCAGTGCGTGGTAGCTATTGTTATTACCTACCGCACATTAAACACCTCACACGTCTCCTCCAGAGAACTTGTCCTTGAAGCGCTTAAAGCGTACAACCTTCAGAGCAACCACAGTGTGAGGCTGGTTTTTGTTTACTTTGCATTGTTTTGTTCTTGTTTGTTCTTAAGTCAAGGTCTCACTATATAGTTCAGAGGGGCTTTAAATTCATATGTAGCCCAGGCTGGCCTCAAATTCACAAACACCTTCCAGCCTCAGCCTCCTAAGTGCTGGAATTATAGGAGTACGCCAGTGTGCCCATGGTATTATTATTTTTAGATCAGAGATGAAAAAACTAAATCAAAAAACTTAAATAGCTTGCTCAGGATTATTCCTGAGTGTCACAGATAGGGTATTGCAACTTGCTAGAGTTCCTCCTAGATTATTAATTATTAATATTATTAATATAGCTATGATCATCTTTATTATCATCTATTCTCCCTCTCTAGCCATCTTTCATTAGATCAGATTTGTTCTATGTAATCCATCTGCCCACCATGTCCAATCATGCACCCCAGGGTCCAGAACACCATGTCATGGTGCACTGAGGTGGGAGGGCAGGGACAGGGGCTTTGTGACTGTCTGCCTTTTGGGATTGCATGTGGCTTTGAGTGGCTTCTGTCACCTTTGGGATGTGTCACAGCAGAAGAACATGCAGCAGTCAAGCAGTCATCTTCAAGACACCTAAAGAGTGGTCAGAAATTCAGACACTAACAATGGTCTGCGGTGGGTATGCATGAGGAGTGTGAACTTCACGGGAAAGTCCCTTCTGGGGCAGGGCATCAGCCCAGGGCCGTGCACAGAGAGACCCCAGGACTGCGGCAAGGCAGCCAGTACTACACTAAATAAGGAGCAGGTGGAGGTTCCAGTACTTCCCCAGATTACATACTCCCTTGTTTTAAAACTATTTCACAATATATGCTAATTTGTTTCATTATACAATAGCTTAACTTGGTTCCTTGAGAAGGAAGTTTGCACTAATACATTTCTTTTTGTAAGAGTCTGTCTGGTGTACGTCTGGCCCTGAGTAGTCGCGTTGAGGAAGATGATACGCAGTGTTACAACTAGTCTTATTCCCTTATTTATAAAAATTTGCTCTTTTTCATAAAATTAAAACTACAAAGGCAAAGTTGGATGAGTGCAGGAGAGAAATCATGGTCATTGTACCAGCTGGTGTGCATTACTTTTTAAAATCACAAGCATGAGGTTGAAGTTATTGGTGCAGTGGGCAGAGCCCCACTGTGTCCTGTCCTGAACTCGTCCTGCTCAGACTCGACCACTCTTCCTCGCAGCTCACACGCACTTCTGAGATGAGTGCTCTGAGTCTGGCTTCTTGGCCTGTTTATTCCAGAGTTTCTAAGTCAAAGCTGCTCCCTGTGCTCTAGAAGGAGATGGCAGAGATCCCTTCTCAGAGAAGGGAGGCCAATTGCAGGAACCTCCCTTGCCCTGGCTGCCCCAGTCCACCGTGTCCTAGGCCGCTCTTTCCTGCACACACCTGCAGCTCTGGCGCCCTGTGCTGCCCTGGATCTTGCTCTGGTGAGAGGCACGGGTGAGGCTTTTGGCCCGGGCAGTGGCCTTGGTTCCACTTGACCCCTGCTACCATCCCTGCTGTCTGTTTCTGACACTCTCTTCCCACTACATTCAGCTTTCACCTTGTGAATTCAGTTTCCTGGAGTCTGCCTAACTCCTGGCTTAAGCTCTGTGCTGCTTGCCAGGTGCTGGGCACTGCAGAATCCAGCCAAGTGTCTCGTGTGGCCTCAAGCTATCTTCCCAGGCTCCCCGTGGCCCCGCCAGCCTCCGTTGTCCTTCCTTAGCTGGGGACCGTTTGTCCTTCACAGCGGGTTTAATACTGCTCAGCAGGCAGCGGAGACCTGCCCTCCACCCTCAGAAGCCCAGAGTAAAGAGAAGAGCCCTGTGACCTCCCGCGGGATGTCTAGGAGGGATGCCTAAAGGTGATGCTAAATTTCCTTTGTGGTTTAAAGAGAAAGTCTGGCAGGAATCTTTCTGGGAGCTGTTCCCCCGAATTTGAGACCTTTGTATGAAAATCTCTTGCCCTGCCCTCCTTCCTATCTCTTCAAGAACTGCTCTGCACAGCAATCAGGTGGCAAAGTTAGGTCGAAATCCATGGCCCCGTCTCTTGCCACTGCTACTCACATTAACAGTTTGGATGGATCTTCTCTCTTGTGACATAGTCACCAATTCTTTTACTTAACACGATTCTTGATAGTTTAAAACTTATAATTTATTATAGACTACTACTTGTTTAAAAAGAACCTGTCATTGGAAAAATAGAAATTATCATGGATTCGAATAATCCTTGTTTGCCTGAGCTTGGGAAACTCATACCAAGATATAGGGGCACCTACAGGAAAAGACATATGCTTTCCACCTAACAGGGTGAAAATCTCATAATTTATCTTTTTTCCCCCAAAACTGGAAATTGAAACCAGGGCCTTTGCACTGAGTTCATTTTCTTATTTTGAGACACGAGGCCCAGTGCGCAGTCAGCCTCCGGGGCTGGGATGCCTGGATAGCAATGCCCTGCCGGGCCTCGCCTTCCACCGAAGCAGGAACAAGGGGAACCTGGGCACAGCGCAGGAGCGGCGAGGACCCCACACCTGAGTGTCCCCTTCTGAAATACTGAGAGTCAACAGTTTTTTATTTTTACTTTATTTTTTAATGTTTTATTAGATCATGCTTACAGTACACAGTGATTACACCCATTGTCTGGAGCTGACGCACGCACGTGCAGTCCCCACTCCCTGTGTGGCTCCTTCCCCTCCCTCCCCTATTGGCTGCGTCTCCCCTACCCTCCCTCACCCTCTCTCCATCTCTTTTTTTTCCTATTATCTATTTTTATTTTGCTTGTTATTTGTATGTTGGCTTTCTCATATAAGAGAAACCGTGCTATGTTTAAGCTCTGTGTCTGATTTACTTCACTCAACATGATGGTCTCAAGGCGTATCCCTTTTCCTACAAATGACTCAAGTCTATCCTTTATGGCAGAGTAGTGCTCCATTTGTGTAAATAACACAGCAGTGGTGTTTTTTAAAAGGCGAAAACAAACGTCCACCCCACACACTTCCTGACTCCCGAGTCCTCTCCTGAGATCCCCCTCGCATCCGCTCAGCGAGCCAAGGTCCCTGCTTAGGGATGGGTGGCTAATGGGGGCAGCAGGTGCTCCTGCCCAGGGCCAGGCAGGCGTGTGTCCGTTCAGTCCGTCCCAGCTTGTACCCCATCCGAGGATCGGGGAGCCCACCAGGCCCCAAGCAGCACAGCCGCCTCTAAGAAGGCAGTGTTCGTTTCCCGGGCCTGCCGGCTCTGTCCGCAGCAGCCTCAGGGAAGGAAGCGCGATGCGTACAGCATTTATATTTTCCATGCTGTGGTGAATTTGGAAACTTCGCCCAGCTCAGGACAGAATAAATTTACTCCAGCACAAATCTCTTGATCATTTCCCCTTCAAATGTGGGAAAGCAGCTCCGAGGAGGTGGAAAGTGCAGCGCACATCATAAATCCAGGGACAGGAGCACGGCGCGCGGGAGGCACATAAAGGAAGCAGTGTGCTTTCATATTCTTCCCCGCGTAAATCGACATGTGTGGCTTCAGACAAAGGCCTTTCAGTGTGGAGGAGAGGAGGTGCCACGTTCCTCCCTTTGCAAAGCCCAGCAGTGTTTGAGAGGGACAGCGAAGAGATCTGCCCTGGGGTAAGGCCGGCAGGAACCTAAAAATAAAACAACATTACTTTCGAATAACTGCCCTGAGGAAATGCAGCCAGCAGCTCCCCAGGAGGCCGACAGGCCTTGCCTGCCTGTGACTTCTATCCTGTTCCACTGGAAGGGGAATAGGTGTTTATTGAAAACATCCCCAGGTTGGGTCCATGTGATGGATTAACTATCCCTTAAAATACCCCTGTCCCTATTTCTGCCTTTTTCTGACAGGGGAGAGATTACTAGAGTCCCACATTTTCTTGAAAACATTTGTCTCTGAATATTTCATTATATGGAGACATAGGCACATGAAACGGGAAGTGGGGCGCATGCTGAGCACACTGCTGTGGGCGAGTCCTACCTCTACACCTGTGGCACTAGCTGCCTAGTGTTAGAGCAGCTGGTGAACTTCTCTGTGCCTGTTTCCTCCTGTGTGAAATTAGGTTGATAATAATGTCCACTTCCTTGGGCAGTTGTGGAGATTAAACGAATTAATATATGAAAAGCATGTACCACAGACTGACTCATAGGATCTACACATTTGTTCCTGCACAGCCTGACCTGGACACGAACACTAGCATTGGGCTGGTGTTTGTTTGTTAGTCTGTTTTGAGACAAAGTCTCAATATGCAGTTCAGGCTGGCCTTGAACTCACTTTATAGTGAATTCAAACTAGCTATCCTCGTGCCTCAGCCTGCTGAGTTCCAGGATAGTTCCAGGATTATAGACATGCGGCCCTGGATGTTTTTTGAAAAGGGGGAAAACACTCTCAGCTGATGCCAGCATGGTGATAAAACAGTGCCATGTAAGCCTACTATGCATTTCCCCTGGAATCAGCGTCTCAGCTCTAGAGACCACTGGTAATTGTACCCACTCCACATGCACTGCCCCTTCTTTTGGCCCCAGGGCCATGCTTTTGCCTTGGGGCTCCTCTGATCCTGGGTATCCGCAGCTTGGGCTCCCATTCAAGGTAACACCAAGTGCTCCCCAGCCCTTCCCTGTGATAAGCCTGGTGCCTCCCAGTCCCCCTCCTTGGAGCAGCGAGGACCAGACTGCAGTGCCCAAGGAGCCCCTGCCTCCACCTGCTGCCGGATGTACAGAGCTGTCCCCACACTGGCCCTGTCAGGACAGTGCGTTTCGTTTGAGACCCCCCGAGACCCTTCCAGCGAACTCCCTTCCCCTTGTATCGGGCAGAATGGGCCTTCCTTCTCACACCCAGAGCCCTGACTGAGGCAGCTCTGTAGGGCTGAGTGTCTGCATTCATCTAGTCCACTGCAGGCACAATCTGCTGTTGATATTCAGGAGTTTTAGCAGCTGGAGAGCAACTTTAACAGAAACAGACTTCTGTTGCTTTCAGTCATGTGCAGAGTTTTAAAAGTTGAAGGGCTTTAAGGTGTCATGAAGGTCTAAGAAGAAAGTTATGTTAAGAGCCAGTGGGTGCCCTGGTCTCTAGAAGGTACAAAAGTGCACAGAGCCGGAAGCATACGGTGGGAAAAAGCCAGGAAGTAGAGAGGTAGGCCCGGAGAGTGAGGAGAGTGGGTACGAAAGGGTGGCACAGAACCAGAGGAAAAGAAGGAAAGGCAGCTCGTAGGGAGGAGGGTCAAGTGCAAAAACGGGAGCGACAGAGAGTTGTTAAAATATAAATATTCGTATGCACAGTTGTCCTTCCCATCCCAGGAGCGAAGGTGCCGCGAGCATCTGACTTAAGCAGGGGGTGTGGGATACAGGAGAAATCAGAGGTCAGAGACCAATTCTTTGACTTCACACTTGGGCTTGCAGCCAGCCTTGTGGGTGAGTGACACATGGCAGGCAGCAGGGCAAAGTGACAAGAAACCCTGGCTAAAGACAGGAAAAAGCAGAAGGAAGAGCAAAGAACTGAAGCAGGAAAAGAAGTATCAGAAGAGCAAGACACCATCCAGCGCCCTGGGGCTGCTCATGAACAGCTGACCTGCTTCCGGGCTGCAGGGGCAGGGAGCTGTGGGGAGGGGAAGCCTCAGGTGTTCATGCCGCAGAGACTGAAGCCAGCAGAGACCAGCCACGGCTTCATGATAATGGCACTGAACTGTTAGCTACTCTGTGTTCAGAGATTTCTAGAGCATTAGCGTTAATATTCTGCTTTTCCTGTACTTAGTGGCATCTAAACCCTTAATGTTTCAGAAAGCCCATGAGACCTCTGGCTTTTCTCCTGGCCTTCCAATGGGTTCTCCAACTTATCTTGGCGTCACATCTGAAACAAGGACCCAGAGTGCAGGTCAGAAGAGAAGTAGCCATGCAGAGAGCAAGAAATACAGCAAAATTCATTAGAGACTCGGGGCCCACATCCCATTTGGGTAGGAATCTAGTCCAAACAAGGAGGACCAAATGGGGCCCCAGGGAGACTAACGCTGCCAGGGAACAGATGTGCTTTTATCCTTTTAGTGTGAAGACAAGTCCCCACGTGGAATGACATAAAGTCTGGGCAGTGTGGACCATTTTCCAATTACTAATGGTGCACACAGTGTGCACAAATCAAACTTTCACGCCATTGAAACTGTTATGTGAATTTTAAACTTAATTTACACTTTGTGTGTGTGTATATATATATATATATATTGCTGGGAATCATACCCAGGGCCTCACATACACTAGAATGTAAACTCCTCAGCACCACACAAAAAGAGACACAAAATCTTCCCGCTGAATCACAGAACAGAGCTCCCAGAGGCATGGGTGGACCAGTGTTAACAGTGTTAAGATGCACACAGCCCAGCTGGAAGACCAAAATTAGAAGCAGCACAATTAGGAAACAAGCTGCGTGCAAGAATTTTCATTTTAAAAAATAAGACTTGGGCATCAATGCGCTGTTATTTTTAGTGTGACTTTATTTATCATGGATTCTGCAATTACATGTACAAATATTTTGCTTCCAAGAACAAAAATTATCTTTTGTCCATGGCACTCACAGAAGTCATTTTTCCCTTCACAGGAGAGAAAAATTACCATGTGATGAAAGGAAAAATCGAGCAACTACATTGTATAACATGAAACACTTAGATGGGGGCTGTAACTGCCTGATGGGCTCAGTCCAACTTAACATGAGGCTTCTTGGGATGCAGGTGCCTGCCCTGGGGACAGCCCAGGACATCCCTTGCCCTCATACTAGACACTCAATAACTCTTCACTTCTTTGCAACATAAATTCATCCTGCTCTCATTTACTGTTCTCTTACTGTCCTTCCTGAGAAATTAGAACATGATGTAGCTCTCCACTGAGTTAATAAGATTTTATACAGAAAGGGAGAATTAAATAAAGACATCATTAACACACATTCATAGAAATTTCACAGCGGTGTTTTTTTTCTGTTGTTGTTGTTGTTGATGTTGTTGCTGTTGTTGATGTATGCCTGTTTTCTTTCTTGTCTTTGGATTTTTGGTTCTTGTGTTTTTTTTTTTTTTTTTTTTTTTTTTTTTTTTTTTTTTTTTTTTT
>PVLD010019840.1:0-35275 GCA_004027595.1 Dinomys branickii
CAACTGTCTGACTAAATTTGCATGTCTGTATATGGGTCCATACATCTACAATTCGAAGATATCAATGGATAAAGCAACAACAACTGTTGAGACCATATCACCTTGTCTATAGATTAGTTGTGATTGTACTATTTTCTATGATAATGGGTGTCTGTTTGTCAATATGTTTTTGTACTTTTATGTTTCTAAAATAGAAAAATAAAAAAAAAGCAGCTTTATTGAGATATAATTCACATACAATTCACTCATTTAAAGTATACAATTCAGATTAGATTATTGCATTTTTTTAACTGTGGAAGATGAAATTTGCCATTTTAAGTACTTTTAAGCATGCAGTTCAGTGGCATTAATAAAGTGTGAAATACTTTACATAGCTGCATGTGATCCACACACAGAGGCCCTTGTAATTTTCTTTGTGTCATTCCAACTTCAATGTTCATGCTGCTGAAGCAAGCAATGATCATCTGGGTTGGTTGGTTGGTTGGTTGGTTGGTTGGTTGGTTGGTTGGTTTTTTGAGACAAGATGTCACTATATAGTTCAGGATGGCCTCAAACTTGTGGCATTCCTCCTCCCTTAGGCCTCCCAAGTGCTGGGACTGCAGGCATGCAGCACCACGCCCAGCAGCCATACGGTTTTTGATAAAGGTGAAAAAATTGTTAAATGGAGGGATACCACTTGCAAATTTGATATCTGTCAACAAAACAACAACAAGAACTTTAACCTAAACCTCACATTTTGCACAAAATTAGTCAAAATGGATCATAGATTCATATGTAAAATATATACCTCTAAAGCTTAAGAGGAAATCATGGAAAAAATATTTGAGTCATAGGGCTTGGTGACTTAAAACTGATAAATTGGCTTCATCAAAATTAAAACCTTTCGTTCTGTGAAAGATCCTAAGAAGTGAAAGATGCTAAGGAGTTATATATTTCAAAATAGCACTAGGAAAGAACTTTGAACTTTCCAGCACAAAGAACTGACTATGTTTCAGGTGGTGAAAGTGGTAATTAGCTTGACTTAGTCATTATACAAAAGAAGTGAAGAAACAAGCTATAAGCTGGGATAAAACATTGGCAAACCACATATCTGACAAAAGACTCATGTTCAAAATATATAAGGAATTCTCAAAGTCCAACACAGAAAGACAAATCCAATTACAGGATGCACAGAAGGCACAAAAAGATACGCTTCCTCCAAGAGGCACATATAAATAAACACTTTTATTCAGCATCAGCACTACTACTATAGATAGCACATCAGAGGGGCATGAAATGGTCAAACAGTAAAATCCTACAGCCAGGGACAGGTTTGCAGTAAAACCCAGAGAAGGCTTCTGCAAAGACATCAACAAGAGCACAGGGCTGAGGTGGTCCTGCACTGTGCCTTCCTCACCAGCTGCTGGACAAGGAGACCACCAGACTTCATAGGGCATTCCAACGTGATTCAATCCAGCCTCACACAGTGCCTATGAGAGGGCGCTAATCAGTAAGGACAGAAAACTACCCTTGTCTGCTTGAAGAACTCAAATCTCAACTGGAGCCAACTGGGGCTGAGATGGAGACCTCATGGGATGAAAGGGCTACCCTTGGTGTCCCCAAGTCACTGTAAAACAAGTACCTGACTCACAGATTTCAGTGCTCATTGAGTGTCCCATAGCAAGCATGTCATTGCTAACTTGCTCCACTCAGGAACATCTGAGGACATCCATGATGCCTCAGGGGAGAGGGGCTTCTAGGGAACATGGGACACCATGCCTGGTACTTCTACATTCCCCAAAGTAAGCTGGTGCCTTGCAGGTGCTGTACTGTGTATTAAAATGCCTCACATTTTCTGCATGCTCAGAATCTGGGGTCTTACAATCTGGAGGCGCTGTTCCTCCAAGGGCTAGCAAATTTCTAGGAATGGTAAACAATTGTTCTGGCAAGGTGCAGTTCTTGTGCAAATGAATCAAATCGGAGTCTATACCTCCCATCACCTCTACCACTGGACGCCAGGATTATCCACCTCCCTAAACCATCCCCCCTCCAGGATCCAGACAACTAGGAACAGCCCAGCTCCCAAGCCCACTAGAGTCATTCAAATCAGACGGTGTAAGTTGACTTAGCTGCCTCACTCTTCCCTTCCCCAGAAACCACCATTAAGACTCTTGCCCACTGTCATTCCCTCTCCCTGGCCTCCTAACCAGCCCTGGCACTCCCCAGTGTGGCTGCCCAGTGTGGCATCTGCCCTCCTCTTATGAACCCTGAGGAACAACTGTCTTTTCAAGGGTACATAGCTGTCTGTCTCCTGATTGATTGACTTCAATGAATCTCCGATTTTCTCTTAATCCACTATAACTTGTCCCTGAGATTGGGGCTAAATTTCACATATTTGGCCTCCCTTTGAATAATGTGCTTCCGTTCCTTGCCGGATTTTTTGGTTGTTTCATCAAGTCCTCAGTTAGAAGGGATCCTCTAGAATATTGAAAGGAATAGAGCCAAGGCCACTAGGTTGGTTCCCAAAGTCTGTAGTGACCCACCTCAAAGCCCAGCAAGGCTGAGACCCTCCTGACATGCGGTGCCACAAGACTTGCCAACGCCAGGAGTCATGCAAGCCAGGTGGGGTGAAAAGCAATTCTCCATCAGCACTTGGGGGCACTGAGCATTCTTTCTAGCTGCTCATGGCTTCAAAGAGACTATCGATGAGAACAAGAAAGAATCAGATGGGCGGGGACAAACTCTGCAAACAAAATCTTCATTGCCGCAAACAGCGATGGGAAAAGTCCATTCTACAGAGGTGTGAGCCTTGGAAAGGGCTCTGACTTCCCTGAACATGCTGTCACCCCATCGGGATGGAGACCAGGGGAGGGCCATGCATCTACAGGCTCTACCAGGCTGCAGCCCAGCTCCTGGGACTGGATTCACTCAGCAAGCTGGGTAGGGCCTCTTGGTACATCTTATTTCTTCCCTAAGCTTTCAATGTCATTACCTGCTTTTAGTTTCTCTGTACAAAATTAAAACTATTTTCTTTCTCTTTCTCTCGTTTGCTTCTCTTTATTTATCACCGCTCACCATGATTCTGCAAACTTCACTTGCTATAAATCACCTTGGAGACACAGGATTCTCCAGGGGAACAAGTTCTGAGTTGTATGATGATATCTGTAATACCTAGAGTCTTGAAAAATGGAAAAATACAGACCTAAGGATGTGAAAGGTTTTACCTCCCTCACGCCTCTAAGAGGGAGAATTGTGCACAGCTCCTCGGGTTTCAAATTTGAGAGCTGATTCCTTGCTTTGCACTGAGGTTCAAGGAACATGAGAATAACTGGTAATTAGCAGAAGGACTGTATTTTGTTTGTTGCATCTCAGGTAAAGGTTTTCCCATTGCATTATCTGAGTGACTGACTGCCAGCCTGTCCCAGGTCCTTGGAATGTATTCACATACACTGTTCTGACACCTTAACGACTGTGCTGTGGTCTGATGTATCACCCTTTAGATGTCCAGGTGCTTAAAAGACAGATAGCACCTTATCCTACAATACCCTCACTGGGTCTTAGTTTGAAGTCTCCAAGTGAGGGATTGGCACCTTTTTTCCCTCAACCCCTGACACACAAGCAGCTGACACTGGAATGCTAATGGCTTTTTCAAAAGTTTATCTTTACAGAATCCTTATCCTCCCAGTACCTGATGA
Source organism: Dinomys branickii (assembly GCA_004027595.1). Classification (NCBI taxonomy): domain Eukaryota; kingdom Metazoa; phylum Chordata; class Mammalia; order Rodentia; family Dinomyidae; genus Dinomys; species Dinomys branickii. Next base: position 3,675 of record PVLD010019840.1, read on the forward strand.
CTCCTTTATATCTCTAATCAGCCCAAACTATCCAGAAATCAGAGACGTGATCTAGCTTTTTCTTTCCTAACTGGGACCTCACTTTGGGAAACAGCACCTGCTATCCTTCCATACCCACACAGAACTTGAGCACTGATGCCCTGTTGCATGTAGCTCTACGTAAGGGTTCATAGTTGGCAAAAATGGCTTTGTATACTAGAGTGAGGCACCATGTCCACAGTAAACGTGGCCCACACGCAGGCTACCCATATGGGAAGATTTACCTAAATCCCTGCTTCACAGCATGCACAGTAATAAAGTCCAATTCCTCAGTATTTCTGAGTCTGAAGAATAAAACAATAAACCATCAGAAGAGGAACACTTTCATGCATTTGAAATAGGCAAAGATATCTGAAACAGGACGCCAAAATTACCACTGAGGATGATAAAGTAGACACACTACAAACTTCTCACTTGAAAACATCCTGGTGGATGAAAAGACAAGGCATACGGACAGATCATGATGATCCACAGAATCAAGAAAGGGTGGTATCCAGACTACAAGCCGAAGTTAAGAGGAAATAGACAATTCAATAGGCAAACATTAAAGTATTTGAACTTGTTCTTCATAAAATTCACAAGAGCCCCCAAATCAATGAAAAGTTGCTCAACCTCATTAGTCATCAGTAACATTAAGTTAAAATGACAAGAAAATTACAAAGAAAATGCTCACTGTTAGCAAAGTAACCAGTACCCTCCCACAGGGAGGGAAAGCATGGAACTGGTGAAACAACTTAGAAAAATTGCAGAGCAGTATCTACAAAGGCTCTTTACACAATTTAGGAGGCGCAGGAATGACTGGGTCAGCATGAGGCACAGCACAACAAATGTGTGTGTATGTACCAAAAGATATGGAAAGCACTGTCACTGTGACACCGCCCTCAGAGCATCCATCCATCCATCCAGTGAGCAATGCACATGCTAACCCAAGGGCCAACTACATCAGCAGGGTACACAGATAAACTGGAATATAATCACACGTGGACAGAGAATAATATTAACTATGAAAGAATCGCCTTCTGATGTATGCAACAAACAACAGGTTAAACATCTCTAATCCAGAACTACAAAATCTGGAACTTTTGGAGCACTAGCATGATTCCACAAGGAGAAAATTCCACTCCTAACCTAATGGGTTATGGTCAATACACAGATATCCTAAAATATTGCATGAAATCACCTGCAGGCTCTACGTATCCGGTATACAGGAAACATAAGTGAATTTTGTGTTCATATTTGGGACCCATCCCCATGATATTTCATTACCTATATGGAAATATTCCAAAACTCAAAAACAATATTCAACATGTGAGACGCTTCTGATACCAAGCATTCTGGATAACGGATATTCAACCTGTATTTGATTCTCTTTATCACATTAAGTTCTACAACCCAAGTGATATTTACACACATTGGCGAAAAACAGCCTTCCTGGCACTTGCCTGGATCTTTGCTAGTTTGCTATTGACTGTTTCACTGAGTTTGAGTATTTTTACTAACGTCAGCAAACCACAATTTTCTCTTCCCCCAATCTATTTTCAGCACAAGCAGAAAGGTCTTTAGAGGCTATACGCTCTATCACATCATTCCCTGATTGAAACCCGTCAGTGGCTTCCCCCCACCCTGGAATAAAACCCAAACTTCCTTCCCAGCCTTCACAGGCCTTGTGCCACCCGACCACGTCCACCTGCCCAGGCCCTCCTGGCGCGTGGCTGTCTGAGACCGATGCTGCGGGCTGAGCCCTCTCTGCACGGGTCCTGTCCACACACTGGCTGCTTCTTGCACCTGTGACTGACTCTCCTGGAAGAGCCTCGGCAGTACTCCGTTCACCTTTTATTTCAGGTGTTTCTTTGAGCTCGCTGCGCCTGGGAGCCCTTCTTTCACTTTCTGGTCTGCACTGCCCTCTTCACAATTTTATTGTGGTACAAATCATCTCTTTTGCAGAACTTTCATTCTCTGTAAAAACGTTACAGATCCACCCACCCATCCATCCATACACCCACCCACATACTCACCCAGCCACCCACTGGAACTATACATGCCCCTGCTGGAGAATCTAAGTTCCAGTTGCTTGACTCTTTCCTTTCTATCTATAGACCGAACACACATTGGGGCATGTAACAGCTGCTTAGTAAAATCATGCCGAGAAAAGAAATGAACATTACAAAGGCAACTGACCATTCAACATGCTCCTCTTTTTCATATTTGGACATTTCACCTTTTGCCTAAACTCCAAAGTGGTCCTTTCCCGAGGAGCAGGTCGCTATTCCCATTCAATGCAAAGCTGCTTTCAGTAGGTGTTCTGTGGGACAGTGCACTCTGAGGGTACAGTGGGCGCTGCCCATGTGTTTCTGCTAGAATGAAACACAAATAGATCATTGTGGTTCAGACTGGGTCTTATGGAAGCTATAAAACTGTAAAATTATGAAAATAAAACTGTATATATTTATGTACACATATGTATACACAAATGTGTGTGCATGTGTGTGCATATGTATGAAACCCAAGGAAATGACCAGACAGGTTCACTAGTAACTCTCTGACTTGTTAATTCAAAATATACATATATAAATATGTGTGCACATATATATTCAATATTTCAGTAACACAGTTGTCTATTCTGTGTTCTGCAGGAAGAGCACCTTGTTGAGGTGCCCGAGCATTACAAGGCTGTGGGGCACATGACTGTACACAGTGTGTGAGTGAGCTCAACTCCCACAGAGCACACCGTGGCACAGAGAAGCTGCAGTGCACACACTGGGGCCACTGAAGCCGGTGAGAATGTGCGCAGGATACGAGGCTCGCATCCTAACTCCTGCACCACTGCATCCCAGGGACGGGCTGGGAGCAACGTGAGGATCCAGCAGACAGGAGTGGTGTGATGAAAGTTGGCCTATCAACCACAGTGAATGTTCTTCGGGTTAAAGGCAGCAGGAGGAGTGAATCCTAAGGGCATGTTCCCCACAACAGTGTTGTGTGGAGTCTGTGTACACACAGGGGAATTGTGAGGGGTCACTGCTTTGCTGGGAGCTGCACTGTTTGGAGTGAACTGTGCAGACTGCAGGATAAGGCACACATCTCCACAATCTGACATGACCCTCAGACTGCCGATTACTATAGACGGTACTCACCCCTTGGGTTAGTCTGTTTTCTGTTGCTAATAACACAGACTGGTAAGTTACAGAGAAGAGAGCTTTATCTGGCTGACACACATGGAGGTGTCGGAGGGGGGGACCACATCAGACGATGGTCTCTTCGCTGGCAGGGTTCCTTGGCACTGCAGGGCATCACATGGTGAGAAACAGAGAGTGTGCAAGTGCAGCACACATATTTTCTAGCACATTTCTGTCTTCTTAGTAAGCTAACAGGAGTCAGTCTCAGGGCTTCAAACCACAGCTCCCATGGTCCCGACGACGTCCTGTGTAGCAAAACCATTGGTCCCAGGATCCCACCGAGGTCCTGCATGACATTTTGCGCTCATCTCCAGTCTAGTTTTTAAAAATCTGAAACAGTTCCTCAGTCTTTCATTTCACAGCCCTGAAATACTGCCTAGCTGGAGAGTGTCCCTCAATTTGCATCTGTTCGACAAGGCTGCATGATTGGACTCTGTGATGCACTTCTGGCAGGAACACCACGAAAGTGAGGCTATGTCTGAGTTGATTGTCAGAAGCTTATGACATCCACTTGGCCCAGGACTGATGATACTAACCCTGATGTTTTGGTAAAGGTGATACCCATCATGTTCCCCCACTGAAAAATCCCAATTTTTTCCTTTTTAATTGGCTTGTGTCTTATAGGGGGCTACTTTGTGTAAATGTACCATTTCTCACTGACGCATCCCCACTGGTTTAAGCAGCCAATAATATACTTATCTGTAGAAATCAGTATTCAGTGGTTGTCAAATTTTGATTTTGCTAATCCCTCCCTTTATTCTACATTCATTAGCTGTCCATTAGGAAAGAAAGTCTGCCCTTGTACCCTACTTCCCTCTTCAGTCACATATTTCCATTAATACAGACATGCATTTTTCTTAACTAAGAATTATTACCTATTGATGTCACTTGGTTTTTCCTGAAGTTTAAGTTCTAAAAATATATGCATTTATATATACATATATACATATATATACACACACACACATATATTTATATTGCTGGGAGTTGACCCTGGCACCTTATGTGTGCTAGGCAAGTGGTGTCCCAGTCAGCAACACTCTCAGCCAAATTCCTATTACTCTTTAGACAACTTAGAAGATTTCTCCAACCTCTCTCATTTTCCCTGTCAAATCACAATATTCCCTCATTACTGTGCACTGCACCCTGCTCTTGCTTGCCTAGGCTTAAACACTGCATCTGTGTCTTAAATTTCTTTGTTTTCTCCATAAATCTACCTGGTCCTTATAAGGAACTTAATGTGATAGCACAGTAAGACAGAAGCGGTGGAAATCCTCTGATTGTTCATATCCTGCAGGGTTCTACACATTAGATCAAATCTCATCACGTTGTTGATGTTCTTCTATCCTTCCTATTGTTTCTTGTTTTAAATTATTCTAAAAGGTAGGTTAGAATAATTTGCATTTGCATTTGCCAACCTCTCTTTACTGTTCACATGCTGCAAGTGGTGGCAGTATGTTTTAAATTCCTCCCTTATTTCCAAGCTATGTTCTTACTTTGTCAGGGAGCTGGGCGTGAAATATACATTACAAAGTAATCATGACAAAACTCAGCCGCAGAGTCTCATATTTCCTTGCAAATCAAACCCTTCTGTAACTTTCCCATCTCCTACCAGAGCAATCTTAGTCTTCCAAGCCTTTCAGGCTGAAGATGTGGAAGTCAACATTTAACTTTTTTTTCCACATCCACACGTGCCCATCCGCAAGGCCTGCTGGGTTCTAAATACAAGAGCCCCCACTCCTCACTGTCCCTACTGCATAATCATAACTAGTGTCTACTGATCAGCTTTTCCCCAGCCTGTCCTCCCCCCACTCCACCCTCAGCACCTGGTACCCAGGAATCTCTTCCCAGCTCCTCTGAAACTGACCTTTTAAACTGCATGTGAATGAGAGCATGCAGCACGGTCTTCTGTTCCTGGCATATTTCACTCATTTTACCTCAAAGTAATGTCTCCAGGCTCATCCACAATGTTATAAGTGATAGAATTTCATTGTTTGCTCTCCCAGTACTGGGAATAAAGTGGACTGAGCTATATCCTGACACCTTTTCTTACTGTTGGAGACAGGGTCTTCATATACTGCCCAGGTGGGACTTGAGTTCGTGATCCTCCTGTCTCAGCATTCCTAAGGGCTGTGATTACAGGCGCGTACCATGGAGCCCTATTTGAATTTCATCTTTTAAAATGTCTAAATAGTATTTCATCTGCTAAACTGGAGTTACTATCAAACCCTCCCACCCAGGACCCTCCAACAATGTCCCACTTCTTACGCAGAGGAAAAGCTGAATCGCTACCAAAGCCTACACTGCTGGCAACGACATAGCAACCTCTCGCATTCTGACCCCCTCTATCTCCATACCTGCCTGACGTGTGACCTGTCTGCTCCCTGAAACCTCCAGTGTGAGGTGAAAAGCTGTAGCGACCCTCCTGCCTCAGCCTCCCAAGTGCTGGGATTAGAGGCATGTGCCACCATGTCTGGCAGAACAAGAAGTTTTGATATTCATTAAAAACAGCGCCTGACACAGCATAGACATACAATACACAGTTTAAAAATTAAATTCAAATATGAGCCCTTTATTTAACAGTATGTTTCTTACATCTCATGGGGACTTTCCAGTTAGAAAAGCAGTTTTCAGGATGCCCAGTGTCCTGTATCATGGGAAGCCATAGTGTGCCTTCTATCTAGCAGGTGAAATGGGGGGACTTGGCCACTCTTTACTCCTCCACTGGTCGCAAACTGTAAACAGAGTGATCATCTCTACTGGGAGAAAACCTGGTGCATCATGTTACAGTCAGGCTCTTCATTGCAGTTCTTTGCTTTCAAGCTTTTGTTTTGTACCCAGACATTACTACATGCAGGTGCTCTCTGTAAAGGCTAATAAAAATGTAAATGCTAATATTAATAGCACATTAATGAAACACTCCAAAGCCGAACTGTGGGAGCGTTTCAAAGTGCTCTCAAGGCATTAACAGAAGGGAGCCCAGTGATTTGCCTGCATTTTTATAGACTTGTTAAGTAAGTTATATCTATGACACATCCAATAAATTAGCAATTTATTTCTACATAATTGGGGTGTGCAGTTTATGCATGCACGCATGAGAATAGGTGTGTATTCATGATGTGTGTTTGCATGTGTGTGCATGAGTGCTCCTCTTTGAGTTAATTAGGGTACAAAATTACAGCACTAGGCATCAGACAGCTTTGCAGTTGCAGGAAAGTCATTAGGACAGTATCATTAGGTTTGGTGAAGTCAAAGGTGACGCTACTTCAAATGCAGGGTTTGGAAGAACACGGAGGCTCCGGGTAATGCTGCATCCTGTGCAGTCAAAGGAAGCAGCCCTAGGGCAGTCCTTCTGCTCAAGCCATTCTGCTCCCTCCCGCGTGTACACTGTTTGGATTCTCCCACCTCACAGAAGCTTCAGCCACAGTTATCCTGTTAAAGGATTTTCAAAGAGTAAAAGCTGAAAATCAAGTTTAAAAAAAGTCCCTTGTTACCCATTTTCTCCAGCTTCACTTGAGAAAGGCAGTAAGATCTTTAAAGCCATGTAACAACTTCCAAATCATTACTTGGTTTCAACTTTCTGCCAGTGAAGTTAAAATTCTACCTTACATTAATTGAGAGTGCATCTCGTGGAGAAGCCAAGTGGCCTGAGCGCTACAAAGCTTGGCTGGGTGATGGGGCTTAGGCAAGTGCCCGGCAGGTCTGCCTGCATGCTGGCCCCAAGGAGCCAAATCTTTTTATTTAATGCAATTCTCTAATTCATCTAATATAGCGTCACATTCAAAGTAGAGTGCTCTGAAAAAATCTGTGGACTGGTGACCCCCTCAGGGATGTTTTGGGAGGTGATTACACAGGCCTCTTAGGAGACAGTCCTGGACCTTTCAGAACACAGGGAATTGCTCACAGGACGGAGCGTCGGCACCCAGGACCAGGCTGGAAGCAGCAGGTGTGAGCAGGTACTCTACTGTGTACTTCCAGCTGCAAGGCACAGCCATGTGGCTCGGAGTGAGAGCTGGCAGGGAGCTGTGGCCCCTCAGGAAGATGGGGAGCACAATAAAGAGGCCTCGACACGCTGGTCTGAAGGTAGTGACCCAGGTGAGCTGCCAGAGTCATCCAGCAGCCACCACCTAGGGCCAGGGAGATCAGAGAGGGCTACTCTGCTATAGAGACTTAGTCTTCTCAGAAGTTTTTGTAAATCAACTAAATCACACACAATTTCTGTAAAAACAAGATAATAAATTGTGGGGAACAAGAAATGAAATCCTCCTCTGCTGGGCTCCACCCCCCCATCACAGGGGAATTCAATTAAGAGCCTGTTGGGAACCAGCCAACAGGGGCCAGTGCTGGGCCATTGAAGAGCCATGCTGTGGCTTCAGGATTCTGGGTTAAAAGGACCCCAGCGCTACCTGGTCTGAGCGATGGTGAAACAGAGGTCTTAAACATGTAAGGCCACTTCCCAGGGATGGAGACACATGCAACGGGCTTCAAAGTGGTGTTCAAAACGGAAAGTTTGGAGCCGGTGGTCTGTCAATGGCCCAGGCAGCTGTGGCCCAATTCCCCAGAGCCCTCAGGAGCAGAGTGGATGGGAAGACACGGAAGACGCCCCTCCCTGGGGCTTTCTACTCCCTGTACTTCCCTAGTGCTGCTGAGATGCGGCTGGGTCCTCCGTCCAGGACGGAGGGCTGTGACTCCACCTGGGGAGGCAGGACAATGAGCAGCAGTCAGGGGGCTGGGCCAGAACCGGAAAGCACTGGACAGAAGATGCAAGAGTGAACAGGAAAGGAGGTGACGATTAGCAAGGAGAGGAGACCGTGGAGCTTCAGGAACTCACCCAGGTGACTGAGCAAGAGGCTCGGATACCTGGGTGAGGGCGTGGCTGGAAGCCCTCCACTTGCAGTCCACCCCGGACGGAGGGACTGGTGCCCCTCGGAGTGCGGGGGACCTGTCATTTTCTGAGCTCCAGGTTCCAACCTGGGCTTGTGTGATACTGCAGAGAGGGGACTTCAGCCAAGTGGTCAACCTTGCAGACAGAAATACACGCTCGTTGTATATCCTTTTGGACTTTGCTTACATGTACATGGCCCTCAGCATCTTCAGTGACACGATGAACATCACAGCATATGTATCAGGTGAGCTGGGTTTCATATACCAGAGATATTTCCCATGCCAGGACACATAGCCAATTCACCTTCTGCACCAGTTGCATAGCGTTCCCATGTGTAGATGCACTGTGGTTTATCTAAATGTTTTCCTTTCTCGGGCTTTATCCTCTTACTGCAACACAAGAGTGAAACGGGGACCCTGGTTGTCTTGGCCCACATAGGCAGAGATGGCTGTAGAAAGTTTTCTGGAAGAGGAGTTGGCCAGGTCAACTTTGTAACATGAAATTCCATATTAAATTTGGACAGAAACTGCCACACCATCCTTTCAGAACCCTATTCCAACACACCCCTCTGGCCAGGGGAGTGCGCCCATGCCCTCTGACCACCCCCACACCCTCAGCAAGGATGGTTGTGTTTATCTCTTAAATGTTAACCAGCCTCATGAATAAAATGTGGCTCCTCAGAGTTCTGTTGCTACTTTTAATCTGTGCTTCTCTGATAGCTCATGGGATTGACCAACTTTTCTTTCTTTTGTTGAGCTGCCTTTGTATATCGCCTGATTAATTTTTTTCTAGTACTGGGGTTAGACCCAGGGCCTTTACACTGAGCTATACCCCAGCCCCTTTTTTCCATTTATTTTGAGACAGGGTCTTAGTGATTTGCTAATTTGCCCAGGTTGTGCTTGAACTTGCCTTAGCCTCCTAGAGGGCTGGGATTACAGACATGTGCCACTGTGCGTGGATCCCTGATTAATTTACTTTTTTATTGATTTGAGGTACTTTTGTGTATTATGCATATTGCATTTTAAATTAATTTCTCATCATTCATTATTGTTTCATTTCTTGTCATGACTTTCACTTACAGAGGCTAAAAATTCAATGAATAAAATCTATGTTGTTTTTCTTCTTCAACTTACAGGTTTTCATAGTTTGGTTTGAAAGTTCCACCCCCCCCAAATAAATACTATTCTTTAATATTTGTTTCATTTTTCTTGTAGTTATTTTTCTCCTAAAATGTTCATACCTCAAAACATCTGGAATCAACTTTTGTATATGGTTAAGAGATTTGACAAGTGAATTGTTCCCACATGAATGACTGAATGTTACTTGGCATTGAAATGGTCTAGCCTTTCATGACTGCTTCAAAATACGTGCTGCTGTTATCATATGCGAGCTGTGTCTTTGATGTCACCTTGGGGAGAGAAGAAGTAAATTGTAGGGACTGGGGTGGAACAGGTGAGGGACTTGAGGAACTGACATTAGATTTCTGCTGCTCACAGGCAGCAGCTTTGCATGGCAACAGAGTTGTTCCGGGACTTCTGTGTATCATTACATAAAGCTGTATGTGTAAGGGGGTGGGGTCCTAAGACCAAAATGAAATGACTGACTTTTCCTGAAGGAATATTCTCCAGATTATAATCATTTGAAGGCCGATTCCCACACCCTAGCAAAGCTGGACACGATAGTTCAAGAGACAGAGTTTAAAGGTAGACCCTCCTGTTTCTGTATGAGTTCTATGTGAGTTCTCTCTCTGTGAGCAGCGGAAGCTTTATCTCAATTCCTGGATTTTGACCCACAATCAGACATGAGGACAACTGAGGTAGAGACAGCAGCAGGGGGGCAGGCCCACACCCTCCAGTCAACCTTCAGGAGCAAGTGCTAGTTCCAGGCCCTCCCTCTTCTTTAGGAGACATTTCGCCCCCCAGCACAGGAGCCTGACCCTATGTAATTGGCACCCTTCATCCCCTCACAGTCTTAGTGCCCCACCCCCCTATCCCTACCTTTTCTCACTTACCCACAGCAAAGCTTGTGCTGATTTATAATGATGCCCCTATTTTGTACAAGAGCCTACACTTCTATTTCTAGGCTATTCCTTTCTTTCTTTAATGTTGATCTCACACAGGAACACTACACACTACAGCTAATATTCACTTAAAATAGTAATATTAAGTAGATTACCTTCCACCCTTGTTCTTTGCTCACTGTTGTCTTGCTACTTAGACATTTACTATCAAAGAGGAATTTTAGAATTGGTTGGTTAAGATGCAAAGGTCATATTTAGATGTGTGGGATTTAGACTGTACTTAGAGGCTGAATTGTAAAGAACCACAGATTCAGCACAGAGTCTTGCAGTCTGAAGTGAAACTGTGATGAGTATTTCTTTTTCTTCTCCCACCCGGTCTCAGATGGCTCCGGCTGTGGTCATTCGTCCAAAGCTACTCTTGCTGGATCCACGGGATGTTATGTGTCCAACCCCAAGGGAGGTTTCATTTTTCACTTTAGTAGATTTATGCACCGTGTGCAATGCCTTTGATGATTGTTTCCTTAAACATTCTCCTCTGTTGTTTCCGTAACATCTTGCTCTCCTGGTTCTCTCTGCTGCTTCTTTCCCTGCCTTCTCTGTGTTCCTTGCTGGCCCTTGCATGGCTACCTGATGTGGAAAGGACACATTCCTGAGGACTCAAGTCTAAGTTCCCTCTTACGCTGGCTTATGTTTTTGGTGCAGATGAAAGGTGTCAGCCTGATATCTTTAAGTACCATTCAAGTGCCAACAATTCTCAAATTTATATTCCTAACCCCAAACTTACATTTTAAAACTTTTTGATTGACACACCATAATTATACATACTTATGAAACACAATTGGATGCTCTGATTCATGCACACCTTGGGTAATGATCAAATCAGATAAATTAGCATATCCTTCACCTAAAGCTTTTATCACCCTTGAGTTCTCCTGAGCTGCACCTCAGGCATGCAGCTCTAACTACTCAGGTGATATCTCTGTTTGGATATCTCAGTTACCACAGATATAACGGACCTAAATTACGTTCTGTTCTATTCACTGAACTGGCTTTTCTGCCAACCTTCCTGATTTTAGTGAGCAGTTCTTTGTCTCCTCAGTTGAAGCTAGCGTCCCGGGAGTCAGTGATCTGCCTCTCCCTTCCTGACCCAGCAGGGACTTCATAATGGGATTCCTACTGTCCGGTTAGCACCGGCTGTATTCAGTTCTCTCCATCTTCGTTTCTACCCGTCTGGTGCGGCACGGGGCAGCCACGATGACTCCTGGTTTCTGTTTTGTACTCTCACCCACCCCCGTCTATTCCCCGCTTAGCAATCTGCATAGGCTTGGAGGTTGCCTCCTGCTTCTCCCCTTTTGTTCTCTTCTTCAGTGGTGTCCCATTAACCCTGTGGAGCAGTAGAAGCTCCTTCCTGTGAACACTACGCACCCTCGGTCCGGCCAGTCCCCGGGGCACTCTCTACCTTTCCTCAGTCCTCCACTCTTTCCCCACACTCGTTGGCTTTCTTTCTTCACACCTGTAGGCCTCTTCCTCCTTGGCCTGGGATCCTTTTATGGATCCATACATCATTCCGGGTTCATCTATGTCCACTGGCCAAGGTTTTCCTACATTAAATCTGAGCTTTCTCCCAAAATTATTTCTTCTCTTTTACTATGTTGTACACAGTTAGCAATTATGTGCGTGTGCGCGCTGATATCTTGATCCTCCATTATCCTGTGAACTCCCGGTAAGGAGGGGCGTCTGTCGTTCTTCACTGGGGAGCTGGAGGTTGGCGCAGTGCCCAGCACACAAATACCCACGGAGCGCCAAACAAGCACAAATTCACCTATTCACTGATTAATAATAGTCTGTACCTCACAGACCAGCAAAAAGCACAAACTGTTAAGCCCACAGTGTAGCAAAACTCTGACAGTGACTTTCATGAGAATGAGGAGAGAACAAGACAGCAAGCCCATAGCCTCGCACCCAGCAGGCCCCGGGCGCGCCGCAGTCGGGCCTGTTACAATACGAGCTTGAATTCAGAGTAGCAGAGACAGTGGGCAGAGTGCGGCCCTTTAAATTTTCCTCCTTTTAAAGTTAAAACAACAAAACAGCTCTGCCATCTAGTCTACCTTCAAGGGCCTTTCACGTGACAGCCGAGGGGAAAAGTGCACGAAAATCGGGCATTACTTTGCACCTCCACTTCAGTCCCCGGCTTCCTGCAGCTTAGCCCCATCTTGCCTCGCACGTCCCCGGAGGCCGCCCGGCCCTTTCCTTAGGCTTCGCTCGCTCGCACCCTCCCGGAAGCACAAGGCCGCCTCCGATTTCCGGTCCGCTGTCCGTGTGCTTTTGGCGTTTCCCGTCTTCCCCGACTCCTCGGCTCCCCGCCGTGTGTCTGCCTTCCGTCTCATTTACCTCACGAAGGCCCGTGCGTGCGTTTTGCCTGCCCCTCCCAGGATACCAGTGATCGCTGTGATGGACTGAATGTTTGTATCTCCCTGAAGTCTGTACGCCGAAACCCCACCCCCCAATGGTTGGTCCTGGTGATGGGGCCTTTGCCACGCGGTGAGGTCAGGAGGGTGGACCCCTTGTGAACGAGATTAGTGTCTTTATGATGGGAGGCACGAGAGGGCTTCCCGCTCCTCTCCTCCGTGAAGACGCAGTGAGAAGGAGCGATCTGGGTACGGGGAAGAGCCCTCAGCAGACGCGGACTGCGCCGCCACCCTGATGTACAACCTTCCAACCTCTAGCCCTTTAATCCGCCCAGTCTGTGTTACTCTGCTACTGCAGCCTAAGCTGAGACCATCCTCTGTTCTTCAACCTCCTGCCTTCCCTTACGCCAGTTTACCCTCGTTTCCTTCTCCCTGCTTACTTTCTTTTACCCCTTTATTTTTTTAGTTTTATTTTATTTTATTTTATTTTATTATTTAGTTTTAATTTAAAGAGAAGAAAAATAAACAATAGAAACAATGGAATGACATTTCAGCTTTGTTTTGTATTTGTCCATGTTGTTGTTACTTTGTTATTGTTTTTTCATTCTCTTTAAAATAAAAGATGTAGGCATGAAAAACCCATCAAGCAATACAGGCATATACCTATCCCTTCAATGAGCTAGTAGCAGCGAGTAGTGTATCTGTCTTAACTATCTTGTGTATATATATTAAATATATTTATCTATTTTTCCTTTCCCTTTCCTTCTTTGCTCCTTTCCCTCAGTCTAGTTTCTCTTTTTTTTTTTTTGCGGTACTGGGGATCGAACTCAGGACCCTGCGCTTGCTAGGCAGGCGCTTATTCCACTGAGCTATATCCCCAGTCCCCTAGTTTCTCTTTCCTGTTGAGGATTTTCTTCCCATTTTGTAATAACTACTGTACTCTTATAGGGAAATGGGTGCGAAGTGAGCCCGTACTCATAAGTGAAATAAATCAGACTCGCATGTGTAAACATCATATTATCTCCCTAGTGTGAGAAGCTGGAAGAGTAAATACGATATTCTACCCCTTCGATGCCAGTTCTCTTCCTTCTCTGATGGACTTTCTGCATATCTCAGTCATGCCTTGCTTCAGGTAATTCATCCACTTAATTCTAATACTTCGAATACCTCCTATGTGTTTGGCTTTAAAATGCCTACCATCCAGCCAGGCTCTCAACTCACACTGTTTAATCTTCATTGTCTTTTCAAAAAACATTCCTGGAGCACACACTGAAATGACCATACTGGAAATGTGGGGTCAGATCTGGCTCTTGGGTGGAGACAACCTAGGCAAAAGCCCTATACTACTATTTCTTTTCTTTTAACTCAGGGGCTTTGTACTGAGCTTATAATATTCCAGGCCTTTAAAATTTTTATTTTCAGACAGGGTCTCAGTAGGTCAGTAAACTGGCTGGGCTGGATTCAATCTTGCAATCTTCCTGCCTCAGCCTTCCAGAGTGTTGGATTACAGCAGGTGTGTGGCACTACCCCCAGTTTAATACTGCCATTTCTTAACTACGTGCTCTTGGGCAGGACACTTTGGTTTTCTATAACCTGATGTTCTCTTCTCCAGTGTGGGGAGGGTGAAAGGACTGTTGTCATAACCTTGCCCAGAACCAGCACAGGGCAAGGCTCGCAGGGCGTGCGGGAAAACTGTATTGGACATGATCAAGAGAGGAAGGGAGGACCACAGAGAGTTCGAACTCAGATCCCAGATGCTCCTCCCTGGAGAAGAATTTAGTAGCAGGTTGGTCAAGTTGCTGAAATGTCAACTAAAAGAATAAAAAATATACTTAAGACTGGATCCAAGGTTGCTTTTTTTTCCTAACAGTTGTTATGATCTATTTAAAAAAAATTTATTGGGTGCATGGCGCCAGCTATGGGGGTAGCAAATCTGCAGCATACCTTGGGAGAGCCATAATTAAATCTCTTGAAATCAGTTTAAAATTTATAATTATTATTACTGTTTTGTTTTATTCCAGTGAAGTTGGATCATGCGCATTTTGTCCTTTTCTAAGGGAGGCCCTTTTTCATGTTTGAGTACAATTTCTCCACATCCAGGAGCTGAAGGGTATTTTCTGACTTTGCATTCTAATAGGGCAATATGAGCACACAGGTATTTGCAGTACTTGTATTTTTGTTCAAACTTGAAGCAACCAAGACATTTGTCTGTAGGGGAATGGACAAATAAACTGTGCCACAAGCAGACACTGGAATATTATTCAGCCCTACAAATGAATGGGCTGTCAAGCCATAAAAATGTGTGGAGGAAGCTTAGATGCATATAAGTAAGAGAAACAAGCCAATCTGCCATGCTTTAGTGGTGCAGTGACCCTTTGTCTCAAAAAATCTTTTTAAAAGGGCTGGGGACACACCTCAGGGCAAAGGGCTTGGGTTCAATCCCCAGTTTAAAAATATCCAATGTGAAGAATGTACATGCTGCATGATTCCAGCCATATGACATTCTGGAAAAGGAAAGCCATGGAAACAGAAGTACCTGTGGCTGCCAGTGGGGGGTGGACGAACAACTAAGAGCCCAAGACTTTTAAGACAGTGAAATTATTGTCCGTGAAACTATAGTAGTGAGTAGTTGATCCCGTTGGTCAGCTTTCAGTTACTATGACAAATACCTGAAATAATCAACTTATAAAGGCAAAACATTTACCTTGACTTACAGTTTTAGAGGTTTCAGACCACAGCTGATTGGCCCATGCTGCTTTGGGCAAGGCAGTATATCATGGTGGGAGTGTACAGCAGACTTAAAATTCTCACCTCCTGCCTAGGAGGAAGAGAAATAGAAAGGGTCTGGTGCTCCACTACCCCTTTAAATGTACACTCACATCACCTAAGACCTCCCCTTTGGCCCCACTTTCTACCAGCTCCACAACTGTCCCATAGCGCCATCTTGAGGAGTAAGGCTTTACTACATGAACCTTTTGGGACGGTTAATGGAAAGGCAGTAATGGCTTCATCATTTTATTTTATCCACGCTATTCAAGATTAAATTCACTTTGTAAACTTGCTTCTTGTATTTGTTTTTCTCCTCTGCCAAGCATTGTAACTCCTACAGAAAATATCTTTCAAATGGATCAAATGTCAGCTACTTGAGTCAACTATTCCAGAAAAAGAAGGTATGACTATGCAGTCATCCTTTAATTTTTCAGAACATGGAACCCATGGTGTCTTCAAATATCATCAAGGCATGTGCCAAGAACTGGATAATCCTGTTATCTAGTTAAAGAAGAATAATGTTTAACTTGCAGAAAAATAATGTGTCTTTCTAAAGGGTAAAAGGAAGAGGCCTAGGATACAAAGTTCCTCTGGACCTGCAAGAATGTTCTGGAAAGAGAAAGGAAAACATCCCCTACATGACAAATATGGTTACGAAGACTTAGTACATAAGCCTTCCTGTCTATTACCACTCTACCCTCCTTTCCATCTCATAAAAATCCTTTTCACACATGACAAATTCCTTGAAATGGTCATGAGCATGACAGTTGGGCCATTTTCCCCATCAGCTGGCTCACGGTAATAAAACCTGAGTTCTTTCTTGCATACTCTCATCTCCTGAGCGTTATCTTCCACACAGCCAATGGCTGGACCTGGGTCCAGCATCAAGATCCAAACTGTAGCAGTGGCATTAGAAATTTGTCCAAAACCCTGGAATGCAGAACAGGGCGAGTGACCCCTAATGCACACCATGCACATAGAGTGATAATGAGAGGTCAGAAGGTTCCCGACTGCGCAAATGTATCCCTATGGGATGTTCACAATGGGAGACGCTATGTACAAGGGGTGTGAAATCAGGGTCTGTACTTTCCATTTAATTTGCCATTAACCTAAAGCTGCTCTAAGAACTATCTACTGAAAAAGGAGATTATTCCCAATGAAAGACATGTACATAACCCCATGAACACAGACACTGCCCTTTCAGTAAGTCTGTGAACATATTCTAGTTCTGTGCAGAGCAGAATGCCAGGCAGGAAGAGGCTGAAGCAGGAGAGAGAGGGTAGACCTAGCTCTGTCCTTTGTCTGCACCAGAAATTTGACTTTTACATGTGAGAGCAGACTGCTGGGCCCCTATTCACCCTCTCACTCCATGGCCCCAGTGTTCTGTGTCCATTGTCTTTGCTCAGCTGCCTGCACAGATAGAACGCCTGGGGTCAACAGAACTTTTTAAACAGCAGGAAGCAAGTAGGCATCATACTGTTGTAAGAGAAGCCTGTACTGACCACACGCATGGTGGAGTCGGTATCTACCCCGCACCACGTAGCTGGAGAAATTACTAGAATAATGAGGCTCTGAGAGATACTTGGTCTGGCCCAAGGGGAACCCAGTTTAAACATCCTGCGTCCTCGTTTAATGTGCTTTTAATGATACCATGCTTCGTATTTGTATTAAGGAGAGAACACATTTAGAGGCCTGACTTCAATTTAATAAGCTACTGAAATACGTGATTTATGTTAGATGTTTCTAACACAGTGTTTCAAAAATCCAAAAACTGGCTTATAGAAAAGTTCACTTGAGTTACCTGGAGGAGGAACACTGTAGATTTCACATGGAGCAGAGCAAACCAGAACGCACCTGACGGATTTGCTGTTTAAGGAGTCTCTCTACCTACGTCACACTGTGGGAGAAGATGCCATACTGTGAGGCTGGATCTAATCCAACCGCTGTCCTCCGTCTTTGCATTCCCCACCTGTAATATTTCCCCCAAGCTTTTGCTCACAGAACACATGCTTCAGTGTATTTGCTTTCCATTCTAACTCCCCACTGACTCTGTATGTTCCTTTGACTGTAAGTCCTCACGTCTGACTGGGACTGCACTCGATCTTACCCCAACTTGAACCTGTCTTCCCATCATTCGTGGGTGAAGCTGTACGGTTGTCCCTCTTTATCTGTAGGGGATTCATTCCAGGACTGCCCTCAGATAACAAGATCCACGGACACTCACATCTCTCATATGAAATGGCTTAGTATTTACAAGTACACTAGGCGTATTCTCTGGTATACTTCAAGTCGTCTTTAGATGGCTTCTAATGATACCCAAAGCAACATCAATGCTGTGTACCCAGTTACAACTCTATATTGCCTGGGGAATAACGACACAAAAATGTGTGTACGTGTTTAGTACGGAAGCAATTATCTTTTGAATGTTTTTGATCTGAGGGTGGTTGACTTGGCAGACGCGGAATGTGCAGACACAGAGGAGCAACTGTCATTGCTCCTTTGTGCAGCAGCCACGGGAAGGCACAGCTCTCTCGGCGGCCTGCAAGGCTCTTTTGCGGTGACTTCGCTGGCCACAGCGGGCGCTAGGGTCTGAGTTTCAGTCCTGACCCAGGCCTTTCTGGCTGTGTAACTGTGGCCACAGTGATGACTTGTCTGAGCTCGGCCCTGCTTGTATCTTCCCCTGAGGGACTGCTGCAAGGGTGAAATGGGTAAACACCAGGGCCAAGGCACAGCCCTGCAGAGAGCAGGGCCAACCGGGTGATGGTGGGCTCGAGAGGCTGCCACAGTTGTCTTCTGAGCCCAGCCCACTTTGGCTGTCTCTGGCATCCACCCTCACCCATCTGGCCTCATCGTGATCCATGAATGTGAGCACCTCCAGGACTAGATTTGTGTAGAATTCTGCCTGAGTATTGGTCCCACCTTCTCCTCCTTCCTTTGATACACGAGTCTAGCTCCTCTGCCTGCCCCATTCCTGCAGATCTCTTGGTGTTCAACTTAAACATGTCTTCCTCCAGGAAGCCCCCCTGGCTGCCTGGACTGTGTCAGCCCTCCTGTTCTCAATCATCAGTGCAGTCTAGGGTCCATTAGCAGAAACCACACCCATCATTCATCACTGCCTCTCCAGTGCCCAGCATGGCACAGGCCCTAATAGATGCTCCACAAATATCTGCTGAATAAATTATGTTGTGGCTGGAACTATTGCCTTGGGAGTCAACTATAGACATGATGCAATCTGAGTGCCCCCAAATGGCACGTTCGGCAGATAAAGAACTCAGGACTCGAGTCTCAGCCATGGGCGGAGGAAAGGAACCCTAATGAGAAGTCAGGAAGAAGAGAAGGCCTCAGCCAGCCTTCCTGACCGGGGGCGCTCAGAGGAGGTCTGAGGTAATGTGGCGTGGACACAAGACAGTGTAGAAATGCTGATCATGCTTGTGCAGCACGCAGCACGACACACACAAATGGTAGTTTCTTCAAAAGGAAGCAACACCAGGACACAGTATCAGAGTTCCAATGTTGTGCTCTGGGGAACCGGATACAATTATTTTGAAGTATGTAAAAAAGAATCAGTAAGAATAGTAGTAATACTTATAAAAACTGAATTTTATAGTTGTGCTTATGCTGGCCCTGAGTGAAGGTATAAAAACAAGCTTGGCCACAACTTGGTCAGCATAGAAGTGGGGTGATGGGTTCGTGGGAGTTAGCATATTATTCTGTATACATTTACAGATGTTTAATATTTTACATAGTCAAATATTTAAAGCTGTTAAGACTAAATAAAGTCAATAGAAACCAAGACAGGCACCACACCGAGACCTTTAGATTTAGCAACACAGTTTCAAGGGTACCCAAGAAAAGTGGAGAACAATAACAGGGACAGAGATTTGCTAGACCATAAAGCTGTAAAGATCAATCATTGTGAGAAAAGTCTGTGCCCAAGACAGTTCATTTCCCCAGGGAAGGGCAGTTCATTTAACAAATGGAGTTGGCAAAAGGCAGACTCACGGTCCCTTGCACACACTAACACATGCAAAATAACCCAGATAAATGAAAGACATTAAAGTACACAATTACTTGTAAACACGCAACAAGACATTGCGTATCTCTATGACTCTGCATGAAGCAGGCCTTAAGGCAAGATATATGGAGATCAAACAACAGGACAGGAACAGGTAATCAGTTAAGGTTTTCAACATGGCACACACAAATACACATAACACAAAACATTAACAGACTTAACCCACAAGCAAGCAAAGGGTTAAGAGCCCTCGGAATAAAATCTGCTATGACCTCTTAGGATAAAGAAAAACAAACTAACAGAAACAAAAGACATGAACCAGCAGCTCACAGACATAGAAATCCAGCAATGCATAAAATGATATTCAACCTCAGCAGCGGTCAGGAAAACACTATGGCAGTAAGACAGCATTTTCACACACGCTGACCGTGCCTACATGCTTAGCGGGAACATGAATTTTTATGCCCTTTTTGGAAAATAATCTGGAAATGGTCATATAAATTCAAAGTATAAACATATTTGACTTGGTGGGAAATATGTCTTACAGAAAAAAAGACAGCAACAGTACTGTAGAAAACGTTCAATGATATTTACCGAAGCATTTTTGAAGAGGTAAAAATCTAGAGAACATCAGAATTCTTTACAATGGGAAATTGGATAGACTGGATGTGGTTATATGGGATTATCAGACAGCATTTAAAAAGTACAATTAGTCTTGATTTGCTCATCTGGAAGAACATTTCATATTGTACAGTTTACTAAGGGAAGTTTCAGAATGATACATATTGTAGACAATCATAGACATTTGACTGTCAAAAATACACATTCGCATTAATATTTATAAATCCGAGCACGGGCATGGCTGGTAATTTGAGTATGATATCTGTTAGTTTAAGACTGTATAAATCGAATAGTACCATTAATATTTTCAAAACTTTTGATTGTTTCAGTGGCTAGAAAAACTTTACCGGTTTTGTTTTTTTATTAAATAAATTTTTACTCTAGGAATTTCACATACAAGCTCTTCAATACTCATCAAGGCATTATTTTGTGAAAAGTTAACTTGAGAGTGTCTGGGTAAAAGGTGAGAGTTTGCCAGAGATAGCAAAGGAAAGAGGGAACCGTTACTGGTAGGTAAGAGCAGATAACTGAGTGGCAGAACATGTGTGAGCCAGATGTCCAGGGAGCAAGTACGGAAGAGAAGACACAGCGAGGAGTGCACCGTGAGTGAGGGGTCTGTGGGGGCTGCTATCTCCTGGCTCTGTAACTAGCATCCTAAGGGTAAGGCAAAGAGGCGGAGAACTTGCTTGAGGATGAAGACCTGAGCATGTTTCATGTCAGCATGAAAGGGAGACATACCAGGTTCTGCCCTCGCCACTTGACCACCAAAAGTGGTCCAGAAAAGGACAACATCTGCCTGCATCTATATCCAAGCTGGAAGACTTCTGGTAGAGAGTTCCAGGAGGATTATCTGCTACTACAGATTTCCTCTGACGAAAAGACTGGGGACTATCTGCTGGTTGGGTCCATTAGCACCTGCGTGTACATGCTGCCCATCCTGTCTGTGCACTGTGCAGCATGCTGTGCAGCCTCAGATGTAGCCCAGTATAGAACCCATAACCCCCAGATGACTGGCGCAGAGGCTACCTGCACAAGACAGATCTGGAAACCACACCCCTTCCTGGCCCAGAGACACAGAGCCAGTGCAGAATGGATGCTGTGTGTGTTGGGGACAGGCCTTGTACCTCCACCCTGGGCACTTGTCTGTCCTGACCCTCTGGACCCCCTCAAACGTCATCCTTCTTCAGATCACAGACAGTGAGGTGGTCTCTGGAAGAAAAAGCTCCCTGCTGGGCAGGGCCCTCAGGAAGACTGAGGTCTTAGAAGAATACACTTTCTTGGGGATCAGCCTGGATTCATCATGGGGGGTTTTTGGGCGTAGGGTCTGGGAATGTGTTTTTGTAAGAATCTGAGATAATCTTATGCCATTTGCCTGGGATCAGACGGCTTTGGAAGCCTCTGAAGGCACTCATCCAGTGGGTGTTTGGGGCCAACGTAAGAGCTCAATAAATACCTGTGGCTTGGACAACTTCTATAAGGAAAACAATGTGAGGTCCCTACATCTTTCAGTCATGCAAAGTCATCTAGTCCAATACTGAAAGCACTGGATTCTGTTACTCAAGAGATAATTGAATGTTCACTCCTGCTTGTACTCCCGCCTCAAAAATAAAATAAAATAGTAATCACACTATCTTAAAAGGTCTTCAGGAGTCATAGTGAAATCCAGGAAGAAGACAGAAATGCTGGATCACTTCAGACTTTGATTAAATATGCAAAACTGTCACTTCCATGGCAATGCTAGGATAACAGAGAGTATAGCTTTCAAACAACTACAGAGGGGAAAAATGTAATCCCCACATTTGTTCACCAGCATCTTTGGAAGACCTATTATGGGCCAGGCCCTATTGGAGATAGGTAAGGTGTGTCAGTGGCCAGAGGAGGCAGAAGTCTCTCCTGGGGCTTCTTTTCTAACTGAGGCAGACAAATCAACTAATCAGTGTACTGCAAAGGACATCAGAAGGTGACTGGCTGCTACAGCAGTGAAAGAACTAAGACGGTAAAGAATATGAGAGGACCGAGGCAAGTCTGAGACATTCAGAGCAGGCTTCATGGAGAAAGCGATTCTGGAACAAGGATGTGGAGTGGGTGAGGCAGTCGGGTGGGTGGGAGATGGGCAGCAGCACCTGGGCTGAGCCAGGTGCGCAGCGTGCAGGCCTGGCGCAGGGGCGGGAGTGCACCTGGGCTCCCAGGGCCCGCCAGCACCGCGATGCTCAGTTTTCCCTCTGTGTGAAAGCAGGAGTCGCTGCAGGCTTTGC
Organism: Dinomys branickii; assembly: GCA_004027595.1. Classification (NCBI taxonomy): domain Eukaryota; kingdom Metazoa; phylum Chordata; class Mammalia; order Rodentia; family Dinomyidae; genus Dinomys; species Dinomys branickii. The sequence goes on from PVLD010019840.1 coordinate 25,860, forward strand.
AGCCGGGGCGTAGACGACGGAGCTCACGTGCTCACAGGCTCCCTGTGGCTGAGGCTCGGGGAGCAGATGGCCGGGGGGAGGGTGGGAAGTGGGAGGCAGGAGAGAAGCGAGGAGATGAGTCAGGAGGCCACTGCCTCGTGGAGGGGGAGGAGGAGAGCGGGGGGGCAAGGATGGCAGCAGTGGGGGTGACAAGGAGTAGCTGAGTCTCTGCTACATTTTCAAAAATCAAGTTTAAAAAGAATCAAAAGGAAGGAGATAAATAAGAAGGAAAAAAATCAGGAAATGTGAGACTAATAGAGAAGTACAAGAGAAGATGGGTGGATATAAACCCAAATGTGGTACTCATTAAATTAAATGTAAAGAGACCAGCTGCTCCAGTTAAAAGCAATAAATTGGCAGACTGACTAAAAATTCAAGTATATGCTGATTATAAAGACGTCTAAAATACAAAAAGATACAAGAAGGATAAAACTAAAAGAGTAGGTAAGAAGTGCACTAGGTGAATTTTAACAAACAGAAACTAGTACACATCCGACAGGACAGGCTTTGTGATAAAAAGCATTTGCTAGTGATGAAGAGAATTACTTCATAATGATAAAATCAGACAAAATAAAAGTGGTCTGTGAAAGACTGAGCACACTACTAACAAACTTTACCTAAAGGACATACAGGGTTATACTTCTAAGAACTACAAAACAGAAACTAGTTTTAGAACTCTTGGAACACTTACAAAATGTCTATCATACTCTGGGACATAAAGTGCATCACAAAGAATTTCGAGAGATTAAATCATACAGATCATGTTCTCTGATCATACTATAATTAAATTAGATAACTAACATATCTCCATATGGCTAGAAGATTTAACACATATGTCAAAATAACCCATAGGCTCTGCCTCACAAGCAAAGAATGCTGGGGTGGCAGCATGGATCAGGGTATAGAAACAACCAGACTGGCTAACACTGCTAATTCTAGAAGCTGCAGATGGGTCCATGGGGAGTCACTATACTATTCCACGTAAACCTTTAGATACCCAATATTCCCCATAGTTAGGTGTTCAAAAATTCAAGTAAAACAAAGTCATCAGGAAAACTCAGTATGAGAAATAAAAAGGAATAACTCAAAGGAAAGAAGAAATCACAACTGAAATAGTAAAACACTTTGAACTAAATGATAACATATTTCGTATAACATACTTACAATTTATGGGATACAATGAAAGCAACAGGTGGAGGAAGTTTTATTGTTTCTATATACATAGATATAAGAAAATAAGAAGAACCAAAAGGTTATGAAACAAGTGTCTGCTTCAGTAAGTTAGAAAAAATAGCAAAAAATAAAATAGCAAGGAAATTAGAAAGAAGACACTAAGGAACAAAAACAAGTAAAATAAAAAATAAACACAGATCAATCAAATGAACTATTTGATTTTTGAAAAGAATGATACTAGTGGTAACCTCAAATAATAAAACTATGTAAATAGATTGGCAAACACAGACAAAAATGGACAAGTTCCCAGAAAATAATACCTACTAAATTGACTTAAAACAATAGAAAATCCTTAAGTTAAATTAACATATTTTTATTTACCACAGAAGGGCCTTATGGTACAGATGGTTTCCTCAGAAAAAGAAGAAATAATTACATTTTGCAGTGTAATCCAGAATAGCGGATAAGAGGCTATAGTCCTCAACTGCTGTCTGGAGCCTGTAATTCTGGTTCAGAATGTGAAAATGGATAGTAATTGGGAAAAAATATTAGAGGGCAGTCACATTCACAAACATTGATTATATACACTTATTATATAATAATATGACAAATTTGCATTTATCACAGGAATGCAAGGATGGACTAACATGATAACTTTTGCCACATCAATAAAAGGAAAAAATCAATCGCTTCTCCATACATACATGCAGGAAAAGTATTTTAAAAACCTGAAATTTGTTAAAGTTTTATCAACCTTAAAAACTATTAAAAGGAGGAAATTACTTACCTTGATATATGGTTACTTAGAAAATCTAGCACAGGCCAGGCATGGTGAAACACACCTATAATCCCAGCACTTGGAAGGCTGAAGCAGGAGGATCACTCAGAGCTCAAGACCAGCCTGGCCTACACAGTGAGTTCAAGGCCAGCCTGAACTGCATAGTGAAATCCTATCTCAAAAAGACAAAAAAAAAAAAAAAAAAAAAAAGGAAATCTGGAACATATAGCATTCATATTCCTAGAATGTAAAACAAAACTTTTCCTATCATAGTAAAATAAAATTAAAGATAATCATATAAATAAATTAAATGTTCATGGATAAAATGCAGAATATTTTAAGTTGCAAAAACAGAATTTATTCAATTAAATGTTGAGGATTGTCATACTGTATAGAAAAGGAAGACCTGACTATACTTGCTATCTACAAAAAGCAAACTCACTTGAATAGAAAAGCACATGTATTTTATTTGTTTGTTTTTGTCTTTTTAAGACAAGGTCTCGCTATGCAACTCAGGCTGGCCCTTGAACTCACTTTGTAGTCCAGGTTGGCCTCAAACTCACAGAGGTACTCCTGACTTAGCCTCCTGAGGGCTGGGATTACAGACATGCACCACCATATCTGGCCGACACAGGTATCTTAAATGTAAACAAATGAAAAATATATCTATATTGAAGTTGTGAGCTCAAGAGAGTATTAATATATTACCATAAGATAAAATAGGCTTTAAGAAACAAATACCAAAGATAAACATTTCATTGTGATAAAAATATTAATTCACCAGGAAAGTGACTAAGATAAATGTATATAAATACCATTTGAAAAGCTATATAGCAAAATATGACAGGCCTATCAGGAGATGTAGGTAAATTCATAACCATGGAAGGTGATTTTAACATCTCAGTCAAGAGATTGCTAGGACAATGAGGTAAAAAAGTGAATAAGAAAACTTGAACAACGCCATCAACACATATGACCTAACTGTCATTGACAGATCCCTCCACCTCAAATTACAGAATATGGACTCTTTCCAACAGACAAAGAACTTTCATCTCTGGTTGAACAAGCCATATGCTGAGCCCTAACACAAGTTGCAAAAAATTCAGAAGCTGAGACTGCAGAATACAAGGGCTGATCAGAATATACAGTGTTTAAATTTTTTTCATATTACAGTAAAAGACACATTGCCATTCCTCCTCCTTAAAATATTCACTTTTGCTTTAAGTACACCGATTTCACTTCAAGACCATGACCTTAAGGGAAATAACTCCAACACACATTTAAATGTTGCGTTTTTCCTCTTGTCTGAGGAACCCAAAGGGTACATGCAGAGCATCTTGGAGGAAGGAGAAGTAAAATGGTAAGAGGAGTACGGGAGGGCCAGAGGGAGGGGAGGGAGGGAGAAGGAAGAAGGGAATCGAAGGAAAAAATGGAAACAAAGTTTGTGTAAATGTTGAGGGGAAGAAGAGTTGAAGGGAGGGAACGGGGACGGGAACAAAATCGAGATGTGTTATGTACAGTTACAAATTCTTTATGATGGATGAGACCAATGTGTATGACACATACATATATATATATATATTTTTTTGCGGTACTGGGGATCGAACTCAGGACCCTGCGCTTGCTAGGCAAGCGCTTATTCCACTGAGCTATATCCCCAGCCCTGACACATACGTATTAATAAAACCAAATACATTAAACAACACATAAATATGCTCATCCCACTGTTCCCGCCATTGTTTGCAACAGTTCTGGAAGTCCTCTTTTGTGATCACCTATATGAAGTATGATTAAAAGAACATGACAAAAGCTTCTGCCAAGTACCACCAACAGAAAGGCAGGATCACACGATCTTGGTGTTGTCCTCTTTCAACTTATTCACCAGATCTGGCACTGCTCAACTTCTGGGTCTGCCCCAGAGTTCAAACGATCATGAAACGTCAATGTTTGAAGCAATTCAGGACATGGAGGTAACCGCAACAATGCAATTAAAAATACTCATTAAAGAGGACTTCCAGATCCGCGGCAGAAATAGCAAGTCCGATGGGATAGGGGTGTGCAAAACAAGGAGGGGCACCGTGAGGGAGACGGATGACCACACGCTTTTATCATAGTGAGTAAAATGACAGGGCCTCACAACATCAAATGTTTACAAGGATGTAGCACATGTTTAACTCTCATACAGTGCCGGAGAAAGCACTCCCATGGCACAGCTCGCTGCAGAAAGATATTACCGTTTTCTATCAAAGAAAGTACGTAGCAAGCCTCATGACGCTGGAGCTCCACTCCTGGATATTTACACACTAGAAATGAACACAATGTCTACACAGAGAATTGCACAAGAATGATCAGAGCAGCTTTGTTCGTGGTAGCCCCAAACTGAAAACAACCCCAATGCCCATCTAGAAGAGAGTTAACTGGCTGTAGTACACACTGTTACAATGGAATACTTCCTAATGCACAGTGAAAGGAACAGGTGGCTTCTGCTACAGAACTGAGTCTCACAGCAGCTCAGAATGAGCGGGACCAAACTGCATCATTCCTTTCGCATGAAGATTTCAACTTGGTACAGTGAATATATACTTTAAAAACTTCGGAAAAATTGTAACCTCTGGATGGTACTGATTAGACTATAGCAGAGTGAAACTGTCTGGGGTGAAGAAATCTCCTGTATCTTGCTATGGGTATCATTTACATAAGTACATGCATTTCCCGAATTTATTGATTTTATACTTAAAGTGTTTCATTTACTTAAATTTTACTTAAAAGTATGGCCACACGAAGAGCGAACTACAATTAGACTTTTACAATTTGACATTAAATAGTATTACTACTTTCTGGTATTCTAGACTTGAGCAAATGAGTAAATATATTAAAATTATCGACAGCAAAGTATCTACCTTTAAAAGGAGTTACAAATACGGAAAACAGCACGGACTGGAGTTGACAGTAACAACACAAATTCTTGCTTTAAAGGTAGCCGGGTGGACACACACAAGTCCTCGTCATGACAAAGCCTAGAAGCAACGAGCAAAACCAACCTTCAGATTTTAATTCTAAATAACATTTTCTAATGAAAGGCAAATGATTTCCTAAGAAAAGGATGATTTCAGGGCTAGAGTAAAGAATGTTGATCATCCCAGAATACCTTGTTATACCAAAAGGAAAGGCAGTATTTAAAAATGACAGGCAGAAATCCACAGGACACAGTAATGGATTGAAGGGGATTTCCCATCAGCCAATGCTGCAGCAACCTGAGCATCAAAAGGAACAGTGACAGTGGCAGAATATCACCCACTGGATAAAGGGAAAATCTAGAGTCCACATAAATGGATGAATAAATACACCAACAGAAAAGGCAATGCTTTCTCAGGCAGAAAAGTGCTCGTATAGGAAGAGTGACTTAGGAATTCATAAATGGGTGCTAAAACTTTAAAATAACACATTAATTTTTGCTGTTATTGTGGAGATCGTTTTGACCCTGTGGACCCACTGAAAGTATCCTGATGTTCCCCAGGGTCTGCAGACCATGCTCTGAAAACTGGCTTACGAGTAGAAAGAGGTCCTCCTGGGATAACTGGTTGGTTTTCTTACTAGATTTACGTGAGGGATAGAGGGACAGTTATCTGACACAGAAGGGGTGTGTGTGTGCATGTTGAACAGAAGGGGTCTGGGGAACAAGGGAATAAAGAAAGAGAAGGAAATGAGGGTGGGGGCAGCAGGATGGTGGGAAGGAGGAGGATGCAGGAAGTAATATCCAGGGCCATGCTGGTGAACCAATAGCAGAGGGAGTATTTTTCTTTTAAGACAAAATATGTTAATGCATGAATTTTTTTTCTAAACTAAAACCTCAGCGTTCAGGTTTAATCATGTAATGGCTTTTGAGCTGCAGTTTGGGCTCTGGTCTCTAAAAAGTTCACCAGCACCGATACAGGCCATATGTACTTCCTTTTAGCCAAAGGGTCCTGAAGCATTCGAAAATAGAGGAATTTTTCTAGTTTTATCCAAAGTTGAGCCAGGATGGGCAAGAACTTACAGTGGGGCATTTCCTGTCAATCAGCTTCAAATATGAGGCCCCAGCATAAAGGAAAATGTACACTTTGCAGTCTCTGAACAGAAGTGCTGGTCTGCATACCAAAGGCATTTGCAAGTGAGAATGGTTTCAATTGCTTTTCAATCTATCTTAAAGGGTTGGTCCAGCCCATTGGCTTCTTTGTCTCCTGGTGGGCCCATAGGCCTGTCCCCAGGTTTACTGGTAATGAACTGGCACCAGGTAGGAAGGCAGACAAGAATGTGTAAAGGCCAGTATTGTCTACTCAGTACCATCTACTGGGTATGAAGATCTGCTGTCCACTGGAAGGAAGTTTGGGGTAAGAGCACCCCCTGCAGGGGCAGGTCACAGGGCAACAGAACAAAGAAAAGGGTTCCAGGCCTTGCTGCACTCAACAGGGCTGTGCCAAACCCAGCTGCTGCCTCTTGTCCCAACTTGTTCCACTGGTCAGAAGCTAGCTGTGTCCAGTGGGCATAGGTGAGGGCCCAGTGGTGAGGGCCCACTTTCAAGCAAGGGCCTTGTGACAGTTATGGTGGATTGTCAACTTCGGGGATCTGCCCAGGGGATTAGTAAAGCACATTATTTCTGGACGTGTATGGGCAGGTCATAAAGGCGGGACCTTGGAGTCAACCTCTGGTCTCTTGCCCCCACTCCTCGGGCACATTGCCCCTTCTCTGCTTTGCGGCCACCTGAACTTTGCTCTGCTATGATGGTTTAGATGGAGAATGTTCCCAGAGGCCTCACAAGCTCACAGGCGGGGCTTGAGGAAGGTGAGTGGGTCACAGGGCACTGCACACAACGGAATTATCTACTGCTGAGCTCAGCAACTTAGTGTGCTGCTGCTGAGCCCCAGTTGGAAGGCAGGGTCCCTCGGGGAGGGTACATCTCCCTCCCTGGCCCCTTTCTTCCCTCTTTGCTCCTGGCCACCATGACACGAGCATCTGCCGCCACTACAGACCCTTGTGTCACTTCGTTTCTGTGATGGAGCTGGCCAAACATGGAGTGCCATTGTGAGCTAGTTACGGACATTCCTCATTTAGCCACCTACCTGCTTAACGACTGTTTGTACTTACGGTCTGTCTTTTGCGGGGGTACAGTTCTGTATGTTTTGTTGATAAAGCCTCAGTATCTTGTTTGCACAATACAGTAATTTTTGCTGATTGCATTGCACAGATAGTACTGTCATTTTATGTTCTGTTATACATGGCAGTGCTACTTGTAAGAATTATGCAGCTGAAAGCAAAGTCACCAGCTTGAGGTTTCGCTTGACCATCTTTTTGTTCTGAATATTGTGATGTACGTACTATATACAACTCTGCATTTAGCGACCAACTCATTTAACAACCTAGTTACAGAAACATAACTGGGGGCTGCCAAATGAGGGTGGCCTGTGAATCTCTCCCCCTTCAGACCGTGGGCATCAGGTACAGTGTCTCACTGATGACAAAGTGACTAAGACATCCAAGAGGCCCTTCTACCTCAATGTTTCTGCCTCGGAGCTTGTGACCATGGACTGCATCTCCCGAAACCACAAGCTCCTTTGGACCTCTCCTTTAAGTTGTAGGGGTCAGGTATTATGTGATCACTAATCCAGGCCTCATGTGTCCTCTGTGGCTTTGTAAATTTAAACATGAAGAACTCTTCTACAGTTTTCTTCTTAGTGTGTTATTTTAAAATGTTACTTTTCCTCTTGAAATTGTTAAGAAGTTTGTGACACATAGTGAATACATTTGTTTTTAGGATGTGTGTATATATATATACACACACACACTCACATTTTGGTCCTTTTACCTCTCTTGTCACCTTTTAAGTTGAAATAGAAAGTTCCAGTGCCAACAGTAATTGTGAGGATAGTCTACACTTTTTTGTGCCTATTTATAAGCCAGATTTTCTCTCTTGGGTGCCTGTTAAGGTCCTAAAATGCCCAGTAAAAGCCTGGGCCCTGCAGTCTTGAAGGCTGTGAAATCAGCACTGACACCAAAGTCAATGACCTCACTAACACAAAAACCTGTAGGCGCCAATGCTCCATCTCTGAAAGCTGTCACAGGCCAGTGTGTCAGAAGCAGGACCATTCTCTCATTTCACTGGATGGAGACAGGAATGTATTAAAAACTCACTGTATACAAACACAATGTACACTCACATTTTTGTTAATCCTGAACTTGCTTAAGTTAAAAAATAGCTGGGGCTATCTTATGCAATCTAAATGAATTACATGAAATTGGCTTAAAGTTTGCCAAAATTTAAAATTTTTACAAAACTTTAGGTTTCACATAGCACCTCCTACATACCTGGTATTCATTCAATATCCCTCTTATATCTAAGGAAGGACATGAACAAGAGGACAGGAAAGATTATGCACTGGACAGGACGGCCACTGCAGCTGCTCCATGCCATAGCAATGATGGCAGAAAACCATCATCTTTCTCAGAGGTAGGGACCTTTGAAGCTCACTTCAGGGAGACACTGTGAGGGCAGAGTGGGGAGTGACTGAGCAGGGCCAGCATCGGTACACGTGGCACGGAAGCTCTGCCACTCACCTGTCCATGGGCACTCAGCATCACTGTGGAGTTGATCCACTCCCAGACTCCTGATCTCTAGCTCATGAACTGTGTACCTCTGGGCACTTTCTCTGGTGCTAGATTTCTGAGTATCTTACATTCCAGCATAGATGATCAAAAATTCTAATTCTTTTTCCCAAAGCTTGGGAAAGTTATTTAACTTCCTCTTTTGTTAAAAAAAGGATGGAAATGGCACTTTCCCTACAGAGGCACTGCAGGAATCAAAGGTGATAATACATGTAAATACATAATGGGTGCCCGCAGGGACTCAGCTGAGGTAAAGTCTTCCTACATCACTCCTACAGCTGCGGCTACTGCTACACCAGACACAGCGAGTAAGGTGAGGGTTCTGGCAGTATCGCTCTAGATAAACACAGGGGTACAGACAAATGGGAGAGAAACAAACTAACAACAACGCAACAAGGGTTATCAGGAGCCAGCACTAAAACACTCACAGCTTAGTGCAACATTCCTGCTGGTGTACCATGGGCAATCCCAGCCCTGAGAAGACAGAAACCTCTGCACAGGACACAAACCCACGGTCTCTGTAAGATGTCCACTCATTTTTTTTTTTTCTTTTTTTTTATTTTTTTATTTTAGAAACATAAAAGTACAAAAACCTATTGACAAACAGACAACCATTAACATAGAAAATAGTACAATCACAACTAATCTATAGACAAGGTGATATGGTCTCCACAGTTGTTGTTGCTTTATCCATTGATATCTTCGAATTGTAGATGTATGGACCCATATACAGACATGCAAATTTAGTCAGACAGTTGATCCTCTCAACAACAGAAAAAAAAAAAAA
>PVLD010019841.1:0-35295 GCA_004027595.1 Dinomys branickii
TAACCCACATACCCACAATGATTTCTCAGATAAAACACGAGATGAAAACAATGATGGAAGAAATGCTCCATCTACACAGACGAGAAATAGACAAAATTCTAGAAGAAAATAGGAAACTAATAGAATCCTTACAAGAGCAATTCAGGAATGAATTACCAATAATGAAACAGGCCCAAAGAGAATTCCAGGATTTGAAAAGCCAGGAACGTGGATCAGCCGAGGAAACCTGCGAGGGAGCAAAGTGGGCCTAAGAGAGAAGCCATGGAGGCTGTAACCACCAGAAGTGCCATAGGGGTGGACTCATGCAAGCCCTTTGGAGATCACAATGTGCCACAAGTTGCTTCAGATGCTGGATGTGGAATTACAGGACACAATGTTAGCCCTGCTGGATTTTGGACTTGCTTTGGTCCCAATGCTCTATATTACCCTGTTGGTGCCTTTTGGAATGGTAATGTTTATTTTGTGCCTTTAAATGTTGGAAGTGTTTAATTTTCACTTGTATGGGGGCAAAAATGTTATGGTTCTAATATAAGCATGTCTTTGTATCTGGAAACTGGTTTAAAAAAATGTGTGTGATTGCCAAGTTGACAAGGGGTGGAATGTTATTGTTGATACATTGTGTCAACTTGGGGAATCTAGAGGTTTAGCTGAGTGACTCAAGAGGAAACTGGGGTGCTTCCTTTGTAAACATCCTGAGCCTGTGGAAGAGAAGGGCATGGAGATTGTGTGAGGGCTACATGCCCCCTGGGTGGGGGTAGGCTGTTTACAATGTAGGGGAGAAAAGGAGGCTGCTTGCAGCCATTCCTCCCTTTTGGCTGGTTGGTTTTGCTGTGCTCTGCTGCCCTGAACAGTTTGCCCTCTGCCATATGCCACTCTGCCTCAGAACCAGCGAAATATGGACTGAAACCTCCACAAACTGTAAGCTAAATAAACCTTTCCTTCCTTCATTTTGGGTGTTGGGTATTTTGTCTCAGCAATGAGAAAAAAGTAACCAAGACAGAAGGCATGAGGATCTTTTATTTAATAATTATCAGGGTTGCAGTTGTAGCTTTCAGAGGCATGCTGGTGGCCCGTACTTGGGGCTAACGGGAAGATCAATAAGGATAAGCCCTTATCAGCATTGCCGGGAGCGCCAATCATTGCCATAACTGTGAGACTCGAGGGGAGCCAAAGATACTTTGAGCCCCCATCTTTGTTACTATGTCTTGGCCAAATAAAGGGACTGGACATTCAGGGATCACTAAGAAGCCATATATAAAGAGAAAATTATTCATAATTTATTCCATAGGAGAAATAACATGTTTGGTCACCAGAGGCTGGTTGGTGCCTGTAATGAGACAAATTCAGGAGCCAACAGTATGAAACAGGAGGAAAGCCCTGCTGTTCAAGGGCGTGCTTATGCCTTACCTGCAACATCCAGTGTTGCCTGAGCCTCCATCCCAGTGATGATCATGGTGGGGCTGAGGGCTAACCGGAATCTTGAGTCTCATTTCAGGGACAACAGCTGGGGCTCTGGGCCAGCTTAGTGATCTATTGGTTTGACTTCATGGCCTTTTAAGATTTTTAGAATGCAATTCCAGAATGTCTGCACTTCCCCCTATCACCAGGGTCATTGTAATCCCCTTAGGTGGTCTCCAGGCACGGCTTCAGGCTCTACAACAGTGTCTATAATCCATAGCAATGGTGGTGAACCTATGGCACACCTGTTACTGTGTTTTAGGATAAAAGATGTTAATGTATGATTTTTTTCCCCTAAACTAAGACCTCAGTTTTCAGGTTCAAGTGCAGTGTTGGAGCTTTTCCATAAGTAAGTAGGTTCTGGGTTGCAGTTTGGGCACTTGGTCTCTAAAAGGTTTGCAGTCACTGATCTGGAGTATGTATGTCTTCAGTGTAACATCTGCTCCTTGCAGTTACTCAGGACCTTTCTGAATTAGTAAGAGTGTGTCCCAAAATAACATCTGAAAAACTACCTAAGTCATGTTTGAGTTGCTTTAGGTCCTGAAAAGAGAAAGGTTGGTGAGCTTTAACTAGTCCAAATTCACCCAATAGTTCCTGAAAAGGGCAAACAGGTGCCAGTGAGGTCAGAACATTTGCTGAGAACCTTGATTAAGGAGTAGTAGACCCCCTTTTTGCCTGAATTCTGAACATCAGGGTTATCCAATGATCCTCCCAGTTAGGAGCGGCTCAAGAGCTTCAAAGCCATCCAAACGAGGGCGTTTGTTCATGACTGCCGTTACACCTGGACCTAACTTGCACTAGGAATAGAGCACTTTTTCCAAAAGAGGTCTAACTGGAATATAGTCATAGAGTGTATTGAAAGGCAATTTAATAGGACACATCTGTGAGGAGAAGAATATATGGATCAAAATAAGGTACCCCCCCATTCTGCGGAGGAAATAAACTGCCGTTTGCCTGTGCAAAAAGGTCTCCTCTTTACGCCCTTGCAGACTAAGGATCAGGTGTACCCCATCTTGCTTGTTTCCCACATGTGGGTGGTTGGCCTCCATGTTTTTTATAACTAATGGCTGACATAGTGTACCTCTCATCAGATGACACTCTAGTTCGTATTCTGCCGACACCTGCATGGAAGGAGGCCCAACACTCAATCCCAATGTATACACTGGTATGTACCACCTAACACATACCAAAAGGTTATAGCTGTCTTAATGCATTAGCACATGAAGCAGACTTAACTGATATTCTATACAGAAAACAACTCTCTCAAAACAGGATTGCACATTCAGGTAAAGTTGAGAGCTATTAACAGGATGTCATCTTCTGCCAAAAGCAGCATTACTCCTGAAAGTGGAGCAAGAGACAACAGAAACTTTAAAGCCTAAGAGGAGAGTGCCAAAACCTAGGGGAAAACAAGGTCCACAAACATATGGGCCTGAAACACCCATCATGCTGCCAAGGATACTTTATCTGGGGCACAAAGTCTCAGATAGTTTGGAACAATTCTAAACTCATGAACTGCTGCAGCATAGCATAAACAGGGAAAAGAAAGGCTCACGATTTTAATCCAAAGACAGAGGCAATGAGAAATCTCATTTTAGCACTCCAGCAAGCAGAGACACAGCATCAAAGATGTTACTGGGAAGCTCAGTCCTTACAGGGTGAGGTCCTACCACTGCAAAGACCCAGCAACACACCTTGATTCTTTGTGTGTTTGATGAAAGATTTCAGACAAAAGACATGCAGGTTGTCATACAGAGGATAGGTAGGTTATTGCAAAATGGCAGAGTTCCACAATGTGAGAAAATGAATACACCTTCAAGGATTAAGAAGGCAAGCACCAAAAATGCAGTTGCACTGAATGAGGCCTCAGTTACATTTATGTGATTAACTGGGGTCTTTCAAAGTACATCCATCCTTCCCTTCCTCCAAAGTCACTGTTCCTTTACAAATAAAATGGGCAGGGCTGGGGATGTGGCTCAGTGGTAGGGCTCTTGCCTTCCATGCACAAGGCCCTGGGTTTGATCTCCAGAACCACACACACACACACACACACACACACTATTTTTAGCTGGGCGTCGTGGTGCACGCCTGTAATCCCAGCACTCGGGAGGCTGAGGCTGGGGGACGGTTGTGAGTTCGAGGCCAGCCTGGGCTATGCAGTGAGTTCAAGACCAGCCTGAACTGTATAAAGAAACCCTGCCTCAAAACGACACAAACACACAAAAAACTCATAAAATGGGCAGTGTTTACCTACTTGAGAGAGAAGTAGGTCCTCGATTGCTTTTAAGGGGCTGTCTCTATTTGGTGTGAGATCTTGAGTTGTTTCCAGTCTCTCGCCCAGAGACTTGGTATGGGACCTGGACCTTGTCAGCATGCTCAGAGAATGTTACATTCCCTTGAGCTAAAGATGGAAATCACACGCTTGTGTGGGTTTTATCTACAGCTAAGGATGAAGAAAGTGAAAGGAAAAAGTGACAGAAACGCAGTTTCCCTCTTGTCCCGCCCCTAGCGTGATGAGGTGTGGATTTTACCCACGTCTTATTTTGCAAGTAGCCCTCAGGCGCTTGTCTTCGCCTGGTAATCACTCACTTTCTGCCTAACAATATGGCTTCATAGCTTTTATTAGGTTTTCAAAGAACTTCGCAATTTCCCCAAAACGAAAAGTCCGAGTCTGACCCAAGTTGCTCGTCTATCAAAAAAAAAAAAAAAAAAAAAGGAAAAAGGGCCAGAGATACAGCTCGGTAGCACAGCGCCTGCCTGGCAAGCGCAAGGTCGTGAGTTCGATTCTCGATCCAAAAAAAAAATAATCTCGGAAAAATCAGATTTACAACGGAAAACAAAACCCACAAGTACACAGAAAGGTACAAAGGCAAGACATTCTCTCGGTCGTCCCACGAGAATTCTCGCAAGCACTGCTATTCACCATCAAGGAAGTTCTGATACATACTTCTGATTTATAGTTTGGCACTAGCACCTAGGTCCTCATCTCAACAAACCTCAATCTGCCCAGGGCCGGTGAAAAGTTCCGACAAGAGCAAGTAGCGGGTGGATCCGAGATCGCCTGCCAGCGGACACGTCAGGGTCCCCCGACCCACTCGCCCAGCGCTGAGCTCCGCATCAGGGTCCCCCGACCCACTCGCCCAGCGCTGAGCTCCGCATCAGCACCGACGCCTGACGCCCTGTCGTCCGGCAAAGTCCCCAAACCAAAGCCTTTCCGAAACAGCGACGGCGGAGGACTGGGTGGGGTGTCACCTGAGGGATGTTGCTGTCGTCCCCCGCCAGCACCCCTAGCACCGGGATGTTCGTTCCAGCAGCGGTCTCCAAAGCGGCAACGACCTTGAAGGAAGAACTGACAAATGGCCATTGCAATGTGCGGCCGATGGGGGAGTCTTCGGGCCAGTTAGGCGGACAGGCGAAAGCAATGGAACACAGCAGCCGGCTCCTATGACGCCATCATCTTGCGCCGGAAAACGCAGTTTCCCTCTTGTCCCTCCCCTAGCGTGATGAGGTGTGCATTTTACCCAGTAGGATTGAAGAACAAAGAGGCTCTCCCGACACGCGGGTGTGGCCTGGGAAAGCGGGTTGCTTGAACAACAGTTACGTGAAAAAAAGGAGGAAGTGTTTGACCCAGGTACAAGGCCGTGGACTTCAGGAACACTTGAGGGCCTAACCGAGAGGAAAACAAATTGAGCAAGGCCCTGAAGGGAGGATTGGCTGTGGTCTGAGAGACGGGGTCATTTTTTTCATCGGTGACTTAACATGTCTATTTCCCAGTCTAGATCTGATGGCGATGCCTTTATACACAGCTTCATCCGAACTCCTCTTTGCCCCCAAATCCTACAACTACCTTTTATTTTGTATGGTGCAACACCACGTATTTTTGATGTGCAGTCTCCTTGGTTGTAATGAGTTAATAAATCCGGACTTTGTTGAATTACAGGTTTGTCCCTGCTGGTTTTAGGATGATTGGACGGACTAGAGCTGAGCCATCACTCAAGTACTTTAGATTTTGAAGGCAGTGGGAGCCCTAAACACAACTGTGAAGAGTAGTATTTTAATTAGTAGAATTTATTTTGTAACAAATTTATGGAAGAGTTACAGTACAAAGCTGCCCCCACCCCACGGCTCTTTGAGACTGTGTTGCAAATACCCGTTACCCAGATACTCACTGCTTTGGAAAGTGGCAAGAATGGTGGGATACATGTATTCAAAGTGGGGGAGTATTTTGAGGGGGGTTAGTGGCGATGTACGTTTTACAGTAACATTTTTTAAAAAAACAATCATTCACAGTTTGTCAGTCACATCTTGTACATTTGATACAGCGTATATTCTACTTAACCATGACAGAATCAAAACTAGGACATTGATATTGGTCTATTACTATGACCTAATCCTTAGACTTTATATATACCAATACTGTCCTTTTACATAAAAGGGTGCAGTTCAGAGTCGTTGCTTTACTTAAATTTATTTAGTCTCTTTCAGTCTGGAATACTTCTTCAATCTTTCTTGATTTTCGTGACCTTGACACTATTAAAGATTAGAGGGCCGTTGTAGAAGTTTCTCAGTGAAGTTGTTTCATGTTCTCTCATAATTTGATGTATACATTATGGAAGGGTCACCACAAAAGTGATCCTTTGTCTCCGCAGTGCACCTGCTGTCCGGTTATGCACAATTTAAATTTGTTCAGTTTTTGCTGATGTTCACTTTGATCACTCGATTTGAAGTGGTATCTTCAAAGAACCCCCACCCTAAAATTACTCTGTTCCTCTGTTATGGTGTCTCGATGCCCCCCCCCCCCAAAGCCTCATGCAGTCATGGAGGCGGCTTTTAGGGTTTGTGATTGCTTCATGCTCCCGCGCTGGGATTACAGGTGTGAGTGCCGCACCTGTCATAGGGAGGGTGGCCGGCACACAATATAAGAATATAAAGGCCAGGAAGAGGTCTGTCTTCTCACCCTTGCTTTTGCTGTTTTCCACTATCATGAACTATTACCCCTTTTCTATATGCTGTTCTGCCTTGGAGCCAGCGGATTATGGACTGCAACCTCCACAAACCGAACTGAATAAACTTTCCTCCCTTAACTTTGGGTGTTGGGTGTTTTGTCTCAGCAGCGAGAGAAAAGTAACTAAGACTTCCTCTTTGATACTAAGAATTTTGTGGGTAGGTACTGTCAAGGTATATAAAAATCTGACTCATCAACTTTTAGTTCATTCATTTATGTATATTCTTATTGATATGAACTCATGATCCCCAATTTTAGCCAATGGGTTATAATGCATTAGTATCGTTTGTTTTGATCCTTAACCTTATTTGGCCACTTGGAACTCCACTAAGCTCCTTTTAACAAAGGACAAAACTGTTAAAAAATATACCCATGACTCTTTAAGCATTTCTTTACTTTCTGACCAGATTTTCTAGTCTCATTTTAAATTTCCCTACTTTATTCACAAATTCAGTCATTTCTAAAGGAACCTGGTTCCTCTGGTGACACACTGATGGCGATATCTGAGTGCTCTGTGTTCCTTGCTCCCAGGCCCTTTCACGGACATTGGTAGGAAATACATACACTAGTCATCGCTAATTCCAATCTAGCACAACAGGATTTATTATTGTCCTATATTTGTAACTCCCTTGAGCATGAAATCTGGTTCCCCTTATCCTTAATATGTTTATTATCTCCTTGTATTAAATAATTTCTCTCTAGCCACCAACTTCCCATTTCCAAATGCCATTATGTGTAAGGACTTTGCTGGGATTAAAGACCTCGTATAATACCAATGGTGACTGAAGTTTAAATGAGGGTTGGTGTGGTGCTTGGTGCTTGGTGATGGAGGAGGTAGACAAAGCCAGACTTCGGATTTTCTAGGTGGGCTTCTGTGTGAAATGATAAAAGCCTAAGACTGTGGCTTGCAGAATTGGTAGTGATCAGTTGGTGAGCGGCGTATGTGGAAATCAGGAGACTGAGGTTGTAGGAAGGAAACTTAAGTTTGAAGATGGCAGAGTAAAAACATCTCTGCCTCATTTCTTCTGAAAATCATCTCAAAGGGATAAAAAGCAAAACCACTTTTTATTATACTAGGAAGTATCTATAATCTTAAGTATAATTGATGAAGATTAAATGTACATGGAAGATGGCAAATTACTTAGAGACAAAAGGTAAAATTAAATTCCTGCAAGGTGGACACCGAAGTTCCCAGAAAAGGCTAAAAAGTCTCAAGAATTAAGAGCCACCAGATGCCACAAGAGATTGGAGTATTTGAATATCTGTATAAGGTATGGTTAGAACTTGACTCCAAAGACATCCAGGAAGGTGACCGTTCTTACTATGTATCATCCATCCATCTATCATCCATCCATCTATCTATGAATCTGTTATGGATCTTAAGAAAAATAGTTAGCCGTTCATGTATCACATTATATTCCATTGTCTTAGTAACTTTTCTCATTGCTGAAACAAAATATCCAACACCCAAGGTTAAAGGAGGAAAGGCTTACTGTGGCTCAGTCTATAGAGGTTTCAGGTCGTAGTTACCTGGTTTCAAGGCGGGGTGGCAAGGCAGAGGAGAAACAGTTCATGGCAGGCAGAAGATAGCAAGCAGAAAGCCACAAAATAGCAAAGCAGCGAGTGACCACAGCAGCCTCTCTCTGTCCTTTATAGTCTATCCAGGCTACAAACCCCTACAGCAGGTAGCGCTTACACACAGGATGAGCTTTCCCATTATCCACACCCAGAACTATGCCAAACCAATCAGTGGACTAATTTGGTAACACACACCCTTAATCTGAGCATCACACAACCACAGCATCACACACTCTAGACCTTGCTACCTCTGAAAAGCCCATCTGTGATTGCATGAGGCTTTGGGGGTATCTAGACATAAGCCATAACGCTTCTATTTTTCGTGCTGGGGATTGAATACAGGGCTTGTGCATGTTTGGCACATATTCTACTATTGAGCTACAACCCCAGCCCTCTATGTTCATTAATTATGATAAACATCCTGTACATAGAAGCTATCACATTTTAAATACCTCATTTTAAATATAAATGCAGAGCCAGGAAACAGTTGAGTACAGATGCCAAATTTTTTTTTTTTTTTTTGTCTTTTTGAGACAGGATCTCACTTTGCAGTCCAGGCTGGTCTCAAATTTGCAATGATCCTCCTGCCTTAGCCTCCTGAATGCTGGGAGTACAGGTGTGCACCACCATGCCCGGCTCTAAGTATCTTCTTTACCTTGGTACTTGCAGCAAAGAAAAACAAGTTAGAGGAAACCTACACACCAACAGTATAAAAAATGTCAAAGAAAATAAAATAACCGCACAGTACAATATGAAACAAGAACAGCATGCTATATAAAAGGACAATAAAATAGAAAGTGTTCTTAGAAATTAAACAGAGGGAAAAATTAAATGGAGAGTTGGAAGATGTCAGAGTATTTCATAACTTTCATAAACTAGAACTTAAATCTCATTTTACATCTTGGTTATGAGAGAAGGCATAAAGCTCTAGAAAACAAATAATCTTCTACCTAGTATAATGTTTCAGACAGTTTCTTAGCACATACTAGTTCTCATTTTGATTTGTCCCAAATTAGTTTGAATTATCTTGAAGAGGAGGAAAGTCAGAAAGATGGAAGTGAAGCTTTTAAAAATCTTTTGAGGCATCTGTCAAGAGGAAGGTATTTAAAATCAGCATTTGTCAAGTCTGAAATGTGAAATGTCCTTTTACCAACTTACTGAGGTTTGGTGAGAACTGGTTCAAACACGCCATGTTGGAGATTGGATTTTAAGTCTTTGGCATATATTAATAGTATCAAACTTGAAAAACAAAATTTTCTATACACTTGTCCTTTTACCTTAACATATGCCACAAATCCAAATTTTGGGGGCTACTTATATGCAAGGAGATATAGATGTAGTTGTTTTATTAAATGGCACTTTCGATTTTGTTAATAATAGTCATATTAAAATAGTTCATTGTAACAGTTTTCACGAGACTACATGTTAAGTTTTTGAAAGCCAGGCCACAAACCCATGACTGTAATTAATCATGGTTTTTCATAGCTAACACTTTTTCCCAAAATGCTAAGCTTTCATGTTCAATTTGTGATTATCAAAAGTATAAACTGAATTGTGTCATTAAAAGTGTCATGGTAGGGCGTGGTACTGTATGCCTATAATCCCAACACTCAGGAGGCTGAAGCAGGAAGACTGCCACAGGTTCAAGGCCAGCCTGATTACACAAAGAGAACCTGCCTCAAAAACACCAAGTATGATTGCAAAAGATGTAATACTAACATGCCAAATATCTGCTAAAAGTGGAAAATTTTACAGAATAGGAACATTTTGAAAAAAGGAAAATGCACTTGTCAATTATCCAGGGATTGACAATTGTGAATAGTCCGAGTGCAGAATTATGAGATTACTAGGGGAAAAACAACTTCCCTATAAACTACACACTTGTCTATGTAATTACCATAACATGTACAAGTTGTTGGCATAGCCTAAAGAGAACAGCTGGTGAATTTAATATATCTTGAGTGCCATATATCCTACATGGGCAATTATCATACTGAATTATTAATATAACCATATTGTAATATGATTAAATGACTATTCTATCCTCAACAATTTTGGCCATGTTTTTAAAAAGAGAGTACAAAATTCAAAACCCTATATAAAAATGTTGAGCACAGTGAAACCTAGAGATAAAAGTGGTTAAAATAAGATCTTACTGAATTGGGAGCATGAAATCCAATGACTGTTATTCTTATTAAAATATCATATGAAGATACAGGGAAAGGCCAGGAGAAGATGGAAGCAGAGGCTGAAAGAAGGCAGTGGAAGCCGAGTAATGCCAAAAGTTGCTGGCAGCCACACCAGAAGCTACGGACAAGGCACAAGTGGTTTCTGTCTCTGAGTCTCCAGCAGGAACCGATCCTACTGACACCTTACTATTACAGTATCGGACATCGGGCCTTCTGAACTGTGAGAACGTAAGTTGCTGTTGTTTTGAGCCACAAAGTTTGTGGTAATTTGTTATAGCAGCCCTAGGACACTAATACATAGGGAAAATGGGGAGCGACTGTTCATGAATACTGTGTTTCTTTTTTGAGTAAAGAAAACATCCTGAAATTAAGGTGATGCTGGGATAATTCTGAATATATTAAAAACCACTGAAAGATACAAAATGGGTGAATTGTATGTTACGTATCAATGGAGCTGTAAGAAACCCTACATAAATGTAAGTACATCTGACATTTTTTCTAATGCTTTTAAATTTTTTATTGGTACATTTTAGATATTGTGATCATATTCATCATAGGGAATTTGTACCTGTATGTATCTTTTTTCTATTCCCCTCCTCCCTTCAGCTCCCTAAAGCTTATTTACCAAAGCTTTGTTTCCACTTTCTCGTTTGTGTCCCTTCCTTCCTCTCCCCTCCCCCCTCCTTCTTTCTCATTTCAACATTCCCTTCCCATTTCCCAATATCTATTATACATTTTGGTCCTTATTTACACTTGGTTTCTCACACAAGAGAAACAATGCAGTATTTACATGTGTCCGAATTATTTCACTTAAGAGTATGGTTTAAAGATGCATCCATTTAGCTAGAAATGTCTTGAGGTTATCTTTAGGGCAGACATACAGATCTATAAATCTATACATATCACTTCTTTACCCAGCCATTGGTTGATGGGCAGTTGGGCTGTATCCAAGACTTAGCTATTATAAACTCTGCTGCTACAAACATGGGTGTGCATATATCACTGATATGATTTTAATTTGCTTTTCTTTTGGGAAGATACCAAGAAGGGGAATAGCTGCTTCAAATGTAACCTCTAGCTTTTAGTTTTTCAGGAATCAAAACTAACCACTAACCATAGTGGCTGCAGAACTCTGCACTCCCACCAACAGTGGAGAAGGGTTCCTTTTTCTCTGCAGCCCCACCAGCATGTTAATGATTTCTTGATGATAGCTTTCTTTCTGGAGATGGAATCTCAGCATTTTTAAACTTGCATCTCTTGAATGACTAGTGATGCTGAACATTTTTTCTTATACTTACTTGCCATTCCTATTTCTTCATGTGAGAAGTGTCTATTAATCTCAGATGCCCATTTTTGGATTGGGTCTTTAAATTTCAGGGAGCCTGATTTTTTTGAGTTCCTTATATATTCGAATTACTAGACCTTTGTCTGAGGAAGAGCTGGCAAATTTTTTTTCCCACTGTGGGTTGTCTCCTCATCCTGTTGGTGGTTTCTTTGGCTGTGCAAAAGCTTTTTAATGAGATCCCAGTGGTTGACTCTTTATGAAAGTTTCTGTGTATTCAGGGTTCTGTTCATTAGGTTTTGGCCTTCACCAATGTTTTCAAGAGTTCTACTTATTCCACCTTCCAGCAGATTTAGTGTTTGTTTTGGTACTTGCATCTCTGGTCCATTTTGAATTTAGTTTAGGGCTTAGAGAAAATACGGGTCTAATTTTGATCTTTGGCACATGGAAAGCCAGTTTTTCCAGCACCACTAAAGAGGCTGTCTTTCTTTCAGTGAATATGTTTGGCCCCTTTGTCAAAGATAAGGTGGCTGAGTGTGTTTGGAGTTGATTCTGCATCTTTTAATCTGTTCCATTGAGCCGTGGGTCTTTTTTTTGCCAGTACCATGTTTTTTAATCATAGCTTTGTAGTATAGTTTTAAGTCAAAGACTGTGATGCCACTTGCCTTTCCTTTGCTGCCCCAAATTGCTTTTGCTATTCTAAGTTTCTTCTGGTTCCAAATGAATTTTAGGATTATTTTCTCCGAGATGTATTGGAATTTTGATTGAGGTTGCATTAAATCTGTGTAACAATTTTGAAGTTATGGCCATTTTCCCTATATTAGTCCTTCCTATCCAAGAACAAGGCCTGTCTTTCCATTTTCTGTTATCTTCTTGGATCTCCTTTTTCTGAGTAACGTAGTTTCTAGCATAAAGGTCTTTCACTTGCTTCATGAGATTGATTCTGAGGTATGTTTTTGTATTCTATGGTAAAAGGTGTTGTTTCCCTGATTTCTGTGTTTGTTATTTGTGCACAGGATTTTTGATTTTTGAGTGTTTACTTTGTATCCAGCTATGCTACTGAATTTGGTTATTAAATCTAGAAGTCTTTTGGTGGACTTTTTTCTATGGAGAGTATCAGTTACCCACAAATAATTTTTTCCTTTCCTATCCTTATTCCTTTTACTTCTTCTCTTTTTTAATTCCTCTAGCTAATGTTTCCAGCACTATATTGAATAAGAGTGGTGATAGTGGACAGGCTTGTCTTGTTCTTGATTTCAGAGTGAAAACTTGCAGTTTTTGTCCATTTAGTATGATGTTGGCTGGCTGTTTGTCATAGATGGGTTTTTATTAGATTGAAATAAAGACCATTTATTCCAATTTTCTATAGGGATTTTATCCTTGGCTCTGTTAATATGGTATATTACATTTATTGATTTGCACATGTTAAACCATCCCTGAGTCCCTGGGATGAATCCTACTTGGTCACGGTGTATAATCTTCTTGATGATTTGCTACACTCTGTTTGCCAGTATCTTTTAGGGAGACTGGCCTATAGTTCTCTTTTTTCGTTAGGTCCTTCTCCAGTTTTGGTATTAGGGTAATGCTTGCTTCCAGGAATGAATTTGGGAGTATTGCTTCCCTTTCAATTTCATTAAAGAGTTCAAGTTATGGCATTAGGCCTTCTCTAAGTTTCTTGTAGAATGCTTTTAAATTTAAACTTTCTTAGGTTTAACATTATTATAACTTCCATATAAAGGAAAAAAATTAAAATAGAAACACTGTTTCAAAATTTAAAACGTTACTACCAAACACATTGAAAATGAAGAATGAATAAAACTGAGCAGTCTATTTTAAGTAAAAAATATTTAATATTATCAGATAAAAATGATTATGAGTGTTTTACATGGCTCATTTCATACATAATGCAAAGTGTAAAACATCACTGGGCATGAAATTGTAGTTGGGTTGCCAATTAATTCATAGACCACATAAAAGCAATGAATAGGTGATGACACACTTAAATTATTACAAAACTGTTACAGACAACTGCATTAAATATCTTGACGTGTTCCACTATAGGAAAAGAAATCATGTATCTTTGTAATTCATAAGAAGTTCAAAGTCAACACTGATACTGTGATAAAGTGGTCAATGTTTTTCTAATCTAGAAGTCTGTTTTAAATAGATTTGTCTTCAGCTAATCACTCTTATTATGACCGGATTTTATTTAACAGTGTGGCTGAAGATATAGAATACCTTTAAAATCACTGGTAAAAACAAAACTTAATGACAGGCACAAAGGTTAAAATCTTATGTTAAAAAGATGGAATATATTGAGTTGAATTAAATATATGAGGAGTTTGACACATTGTTGAATCCCAAAATTGTTTATAAAAATTTTTTTGGTACCAGGAATCAAACTCAGAACCTTGAGCTTGCCAAGCAGGTGCCTGTGCCACTGAGCTATCCCTGGCCCTGTTTATGAAGTCTTGTAGGTAAGTATGTGTACACCCTGCTTACTCTGTTATACTTTCTTTGAAGTGGAATATATTTGGCAGTAAATGAAACGAGACAAGTAAAAATTATGTGACAAAAAAGTGCTCCATCAGAGTGGCCTATCTTGACTTATAATTCATACTACCATGTTTCTTAGTTATGGACCAAGTGGAACGAACAGACCCAGCTACATAGTACTTACATGATATATGAAAATAGAATCTAGATGCATGAGGAGGTTGCTTCAGTGATGAGCATCTCCCACTCTCCCATAATTAATTATGAATGTAAAATTCATTCAGGAAATTAATATTCCCAAGAAATGCTTATAATTTCTCAAATTTTCTTGGTAGATATGCTCCTGATTATGTAGACAACTGAAAGATGCCCTAGAGTTAAAGAAATCCATATAAAAGAGATATTTAGCCAGGTGTGGTAGTGCACACCTGTACCCCAGCCACTTAGGAGGCTGAGGCAGAAGGATTCCAAATTAGAGGGTAGTCTGGGCAATGCAGACAGACCCTGTCCCAAGATAAAAGAGCTGGAGATACACATCAGTCGCAGAACACACCTGGGTTCAGTCTCCAGTAGCGAGGAGAGAAGGGTTATTTTATAGGGATCTTACTTCACGCACTTGAAATTTTCTTCACCAAAACAACAAACCAGAACTTTGTAAACTGAACGCTTGGAACAAAGCTCTGTGGCCATATTTTTGAGTCTTGATGAATCTTGAAGTCCATTCATTTTTCATGTTTCAAGGGTCTCTTCATTTGCTCCACAAGTGTCAACAACACAAATCAAACAACTTGTGACCGGGAAAGCCCGGACTTTGGAATTGGCCACCCATTTGTCTGTCTCAGTGTTGTATTCCAGGATATGTCCTAGGCGGCCCACACCCTGAAAACCAGCCAAGACATAAAGGACAGCGCCCACTGCCGCACACTTCACTGTCACACCCTTCCACGGCATCGGTGATACCATCTTCCACTCATTTAATTTAATATCATAGTATTCCACATTGTCTAGACCACCTTTAAAAGAATAAAAACAATGTGAATAACGTGAAAAACTATGTAAACAATTCTAAGATCTCCTAATCATTTTTCTATTACCAATATTTTCAAATAAAATTTTCACACCAAACGTTGTAAGAATTTTATAATGAAAGGCCTCATATCTACTTCTTAAATTCTTCTTACTTTAACACAATAGAAGTTTAATCTAAAAATTTTTAAAAAGCATATTGATGCTTTTTCTACAAAACTGAAAATGTTCTATCCATTCTGGACAAATCAAAAAAGTAAGCCATTGATTTCCTAATTAACTATGATAATTATTTGAATGTCTTTTTCCTTGCTTTAGCCATTTATGGAAAATAGCAATGGATGAGGATAAATGAGCAAGAAATTATTTCTTTGTTATACTTAAAGCTTAAACATGTAGACTAAAATGAAGCCATAACTACCCCAGGATTCAGTTCAGATTGCCCACTATTTAATACAATTACTTAAGATTCTTTAGCACATAATTAAGGTCAAATTTCATCTAATAACTGATATTTTTTCATGCAATGTTTAAAAATGCTTAGGAAAATTTATTATTTAGAACCCAGATACAAGGCCTAAAGCTTCTATCTGAAAACGTCCTAAAGATGTTTTTGTTTTCATTATTATAGTACTGGAGATCTAACCAGGGACTCATTTTTAAACTTTTTCACATTTTTTGGGGGATATTGGAATTGAACTTAGGCGCTTGAACTTGCCAGGCAGGCGCTGTGCCACTGAACTCCGTCCCTCACCTTAACCCAGGGCTGTATGCAGGCAAACGCTCTACCACTGAGCTGTACCTCCTGTTCTTTTATTTTTTATTTTTTATTTTTTTATTTTTTTTTGCGGTACTGGGGATCGAACTCAGGACCCTGCGCTTGCTAGGCAAGCGCTTATTCCACTGAGCTATATCCCCAGCCCCCTCCTGTTCTTTTAAAAGGCTGCAATGTTTCATTGTTTCTAGAAACTACAAAAACAGACATAGCAATGTATGTGGTAAATGGCTGTACTCAGAATTTTCGAAATACTTCAACAATCTAAGCCGAGGAATGTTACAGGAAAACTGAGGTGAACAAATATACCTAAGCCGTTCTGACCGCCCACAGCAAAGATCTTGTCTTTCACGAACACCAGCCCGTGGTTCTTCCTGGCCTCAATCATTGGGCAGAGCTCAGTCCATCTGAAAAAAATAAAATGAAGTATTTAATATGCTGACTCCCAGGGAGTAGAGTGACTTACACTAATAATAGAGGTCTTTTATTCCCATATAAAGAAATGCTCATTTACTCCTATGTATACAAACACATACAAAATGTTTGATAGTGATTATGTGGTGGTTTTTTTTTTAAGTGGGATAAATTGGGATTCTATTCCTTTAAATTCTGATAGAATATGAGAAATAGAGGACAGCTGGAGATTAACCTATCTTTCAAAGGCATCCATTTCCTATGGTTTACAGTGACTTTTAAAATGGCAACAAAAAAAAGGGGAAGATACACAGGAAAATATAAAACAGTAATTTTTTTTTGAGACAAGTTTCATGATGAAGTTCCTGCTGGCCTTGAACTCATCTTGTAGCCCAGGCTGGCCTCAAACTTGCAGTGATCCTCCTGCCTCAGCCTCCTGATTACTGGGATTATACCACGCCTGGCTAATGCACTAATTCTGTCACTTTTTTTTTTTTTTAATGTTACTGAAGATTGAACCCAGGGCCTTTACACTGAGCTGCATCCCCACTCCTTTACTTTTACTTTAAGTTAGGTCCAGTTGCCCATAAGGGGCTTGGACTTGCAATCTTCTTGTCTTGGCCTCCCAGAGAGCTGGAATTATAAATGTGTGTCACCATGCCTGGCCATATGTGGTTTTTAATAAATATTTATGTTTATGTAGGTACAACACAAAGTTATAATGAGCTTCAGGCAATCAATATTTCCACCTTTAAAGCAATACTAAGAACTTCCAGCAACTTTGATTTTAGAAGTTCTGAAGTTCACCAGGTTTAATAACATCCTGTTGCTTTGCCCACAGTCTCAAATAATGAAACTGAGAGTAAAAAGGTAAACACAACACAGTGTTGAAGGATACTTATTTCAGAGGTAGTATCACTGTATACATAAATAACACTGGCAACTGTGTTTGGTTATTTTTTCTGAGAGGCTAATGCTCCCTCTGAGTACACTTCCATCACTGATATATGTCATTATGAAAGTGTCCTGGCACACAAGGCTTGTGCTCTAACAGCACATGCCAAAAGACTCCAAAGAACAGTAACAAAAGGGAAGTTTGGTGTAACTCTCTAAGATAGTACTTTCTCTCTTCAAAACAATTTTTTTATAGATACGATCTTACAAAACATACCTAGGGCTCAATGATTCAATCTGAAATATTAACAGTTCTTCTGTTGTATTATATTTCTGCATTGCTTTTTGTTATAAATGGCTCCACAGCACCACTCTCATGGTAAGGTGAGGTGGACAGCCCAGCTCCCGTTTTTCTGGAAGCTCACACGACCGTCCAGGGGAAATGACCACAGAGACCGAAGTGGGGAAGCCAGCACTGCCGCTCCACGTGGTGAGCTTTACAGAGTGAGCTGTTACTGTGTGTTACACTTAGTATCTGGCGTGGAGAGATTTAATTTATGCATCACTTTCTTCTCCAAATGTGTCAGTGACATAAACTGGGAGCATGTCTGTGTGTATACCTGAATCTCCTGACCGTACAGAAGCTGCATACATCCTCTACCTTCTATAATTCACATGCAGAGCACTGTGCATCATCCCTGCTTTCTTGGGTGGGGGGTATAGGAATTGAACTCAAGACCTTAAACTTGCCAGGCAGGCACTGTGCCACTGAGCAGAATCCCCAGCCCCTATCCATCCCTGCTCTTCCACCTGAAGTTTAGTACAGATTTACTTAAAATTCTGACTGCTCAAATCTTGTCATGTGGTTACCACAGGTTAACTTTCTTTGCTTCCAATTAAACACATTCTAGTTTCAAAACATTTAAGAAAGATGACAAAATTGGAAAGAGTTCTTGTAAAAATAACTTAGGTATGATTCAAATATTTTAGAAAGAAAACCATAGTATATTGATGCTATTTTGAGAATTTGCTAAGTATATACACATAAAAATTGAAGGGCAATGAAGAAAACAGAAAGACTTCAAATTTATTTTATTTTGTCTTTTTGAGACAGGGTCTTGCTATGCAGTTCAGGTTGGCCTTCAGCTCACTTTGTAGCCCAGGCTGGTCTTGAACTTAGAACACTCCTCCTGCCTCAGCCCCCCCCCCCCCGAGTACTGGAATTGCAGGCATGTTCCACCACACCCAGCAAAGACTTCAAATTTAACATGTAAGCTCAATATAAACAAAAGAAATGCTAAATAAGCCTTGTAGATTTTTACATATTCCTCAAACTGAATATCCATCTTGCTTTTTGTCTGTTTGTTTTAATTTTTGTGGTGCTAGGGATTGAACCTAGAGCTCTTCAACTCCTACTGCTCTACCGCTGAGCTACATCCATAGCCACACATTCATCTACTCTCAAAAAATAAGGAGGTTACAGAATTCCTTTATACTTTTCCCCTGTGAATGAGAACATACTAATTTACACTGATACTGCCCAAATAAAGATCTCAAAATGTAGAAGTGTGGTTTATATGGTTATGGGTCCCATTTTAAAAGGTTTTTTAGAAATGGAAAAATAATTAGTATGAATCAGATTACAATTTTCCAACTAGTATGCTGAAACATGTTTTGAGCATTGGGTTTATAGGAGGTAAGGCAGAGGTTCAGAATGGAGAGAGAACAGAAAGTACCTTCATCCGGGCACGTACAAGGTATATTTTGAAAACTACTGAAAAACAGTATATTCGATGATCTTATTGGATTACCAGTCTTAACGCTTTATCAAATGATAAATTTCAAGGCAAGCTGCTTCTGCTTCTATTCCTTACATTAGTAACATGTTGAGTGAAAAATGAGAAAAGAAAAATTGTAACTGCACTTTCATTTTGGAAAAAAAGTTAAGAGATTATGCTTCCTTAAATCTTTATTTAAAAACAGGAAGCACAAACAGATTAATGTATATGACTGCTCATATAATTAACCTCTGTATTAAAAAAAAGCAATAGAGTAGAAGACATTTATGCTTGGTAGTATGGCAGTATTTTAAAAATAGAAAACATTATGCACCAGTGTTTTGGTTCAACTCTGATACAACATTTAACTTGAACATATTTACTCAATGGTTTGTTCTGATAAAGGAAGAACAATGGCAACTCAATCAAATAACAAGTGATTGTTATTATCAGAGCTCTCTGGGGATGACTTGAGTCTTACTCACTCCTTAATGTGTTTAATGTCATTGCACTTACTGTCACCCCTAGTATTCAGTGAAAATAGTAATATTCCTTTGATTACGTTGAATGGGTCCCTTTATTAACTACAGATTAGAAAAATGAGCTATTTCATTCTTTAGCATTTTGGCTTTTAAAAAGTTACTTGCTTATTGCTGAAGAATTCTTTTATTTACTACATATTAATTCAAACATATTTTCTTTAGGAAACATGAACCTAAAAGATATTATACCTAGGGGTATCATTTATTAATATGATAGCCTAGCCAATATATAGTATTTCTACTTGAGGGTAAATTTATAACTGATTATAAGGTCCTTCCCTGTGTAATTCCTAACCTCACAAACAAAGGCATTTATGAGCTTGATGAATTAATCAGAGAAATCTCTTTCACAGGTATGTACACACAAGACCAGAAAGCGAGGGCCGTCACGGTCAAGCCATTTCTTAAGGCGCAAAGGAAGGGTCACGGCATGTACGCGTCTGAACAGTCTCAATAGCAGAACTACGTTCTTCTGTTGGGTCCCTTCGGCCTCGTCACACCCCTCCCACCGGTTTGCAGAATAACCGTGCACTCAAAGCTTTACAGGGGTGCGTACGTTTCTGTGGCAGGATCATACACTTCACAGGAGTTAAGCACTCTCCCAGACACGTTGTTCCCCAAGCTCCCACCGCAAACGTATATCAGGCCGTTGGCCTCCACCATGCCGTGGCTGCAGCGCTGAGTCAGCATGCTGGGCTTTGTGTGCCAGCTCTCTGTCCTCGTGTCGTAGCACTCAAACAGATACAGAGCCGAGTTTCCTGTGAAAGAGATGGGCACCATCATGTTCAATGTACTCGTGTTTGGGTGGCGAAGTAAAACAACTGCAGGGCAGAGTCACAGGAAATGAGAGGGAAGAGCAGGGCTGTAGGGCCACTTTTTACACTCAGCAACAACAGAAGTGTAGGACTAGTTTAAGGAAAAGCTCATAACTTGTTTGACAGACCTAGAAGAATATTTTCAAAAGGAATCTGTTAGAAAGATTTATTTTTTGGTAACCCTCAGGAGAAGAAAACTGGTTTGATTTCCAAAGAAAATAAGAAACATTATATATATCTTCAAGGCCAGTATACATGGTGGGACTTATCTTAACTTTCACATGTTTATGTAGGATAGAAAAGCATAGCTACTGACAGATGGTAAATCCACACCTTACAGTAAGAAAATCTCAATTTCATAAAATACAAACACTACTATCTGATCATACTCTTATTTATGGTTCTATAATAGAACAATAAATTAACTAAATTAACTACATCATTAACTAAATTACACTGCACTTCCTGACTGCTCTCAGAGGTTGTGTAAGCCCTTAAGTCACACGAGTCCGTTCCTGAGTACACTCTCAAGTATCAGATGTAAGGTGTATACCGATGGGACATTTCAGGGGAAAAACACATAATACTCATCATGTTTTGCAACTTTTACACATTATAGAACTGGTAAGTTTGAATTTTCTTTTTGTTTTCTTTTTGTCTTTTTGAGACAGGGTCTCACTATGCAGTTCAGGCTGGCCTTGAGTTCACTTTGTAGCCCAAGCTGGCCTTGACTAGCAGTGACCCTCCTGCCTCAGCCACCTGAGTGCTGGGATTACAGGCATGCACCACCATGCCTGGCAGAATTTTGGCAATAATATTATAGATTAAGTGGGTTTTTTTTCCCCTTCCTGTACCTATTTCTTATCTCCCATTGTTTTGGGGCTAATACCAAGTGATACAGGAATAATCACAACACAGCTGTCTTTATACTTCTTCATTGTAACTAAGCTCTGTGAAAAATAAAGACCAGAGAATAACACATAGAAGCAAAAATGGGCATGACCAGCAATAATTTGTTTTCAGCTTTTTAAACATTCAGAGTGATAGACAGACGCTAGAAAATATACAGTATATACAGAGTCTGCCAAAAAATGTATACACATTTTAGCAGTTTGTCATACTAATAAATGTCTGGAGCCAGGCATGGTGACGCATGTGTGTAATCCCAGCACTCAGGAGGCTGAGGCAGGAGGATTGCTGTGAATTTGAGACCAGCCTGGGCTACAAAGTGAGCAGAAGGCCAGCCTGAACTGCATAGCAAGACCCTGTCTCAAAAAGACAAAAAAAAAAAAAAAAAGTCTTGAAGCTATTGGCCACCATTTTGGGCACCTCTTATAACTGTAGAGGTTAAAGGTAACTTGCGTTAATCTCATGACAGCTCAATAAATTTAGTATTAAAATATTTATACAGACTTTTCTTTTTCTGATGTATACTTTTTTTGGTGGATTCTGTAAATTAAAAGAAAAAACTCACTAAGTAAAAAATTGACTTAGTAGAGTGAATGCTGAAGAAATGATGTTATCTACTATACTGCAGAACAGTTACTGTCTGTCATCTTCAGGATTGTATTTGAAATATGCAATATTATGACATTATGTGAAGAATGCTTTCAAGGAGCGCATTTTAAGTGGTGTTTAAGAAATCATAGTTTTTCTAGTATATATTTGATATGTGGTGGTGAGTAAAAATTTAGAATAGATAGATACACTGACCAAAAGTAAAAACATTCTTTGGGTTAATATTAAAGCATTCAAAACACTAAAAAGACTTAACATTTAAATTCCATACCTTAGTGTTTACTCCCTCTTCTAGTTTTCTTTATAAGCTTATCATTTAGCTAAAGAAATTACTTGAAAAGATGAAAACATATAAAAGCTATTATGTGTCTAGTCTGGACCTAGAATATTCATTAAGAAAAATTATTCATTTAGAAAAAGATTACTAGATACTAAAAAGTTAGCCATCAATGAGAAAGGTTTTTGTACCCATACCCACACCCTGTTTTGATTAATAAGCATGAAATACCATTACTAGTTATTAGGTTAAAATCTTGAAACATAAAGCAAACGAAAAAGACCATTACTTATTCTGATACACAGAAAGCAGAATACAGGTTTCAAAAGCTTAAATTTAGTAAAAAGTTCTTAAAAAGGTCTGTGAGTAAGTCAAAGTCTGAAATCTTTAAAACAAATTATATATCAAGCAAATATATACCAAGAAATAACTAATCTGGAACTTAAATTCAGGTAGTATCAACTAATGTTTTACTGCAATAAAAAATGGGCAATTAAGAATGTAGGAAGTTGGCATTCTTACAAATTCTGACATATGCTATAGTAGCCATTGTTATGAAAATTGTCATTAAATATTTTAAAAATTGAGGGCCTGGCAAAGTGGCTTGTACCTGTAATCCAAGCATACAGGAAGCTAAGTAGGAAGATCTTTTGAGCCAGAGTTCAAGACCAGCCTGGGTAACAGACAGGGACCTTATCTAGTTCATTCTAGAATTATTTGAACCCAGCTTGGTCTCTCCCTTTCCCCCTCTGGCACTCACAAGCTAGTCTTTTTTTTTTGGTCTTTTTGAGACAGGGTTTCACTTTGTAGCCTAGGCTGGCCTCAAACTCACAGTGATCCTCCTGTCTCAGCCTACCAAGTGCTGAGATTACAGGTGTGCACTATCACGCCTGGCCTCAAATTTTTGATTTAAAAGATTAAGATTAAGGTAAACCTTCAAGAAAATGGGTTTTAAAATGTGACAAACATGTATTTAAAATACAAAAGTGTGCGAATACCAATTTTTATTTAAATATAAAAGCCAAGATATTTAGCTTTAAAGAACTCCTCTTGAACAAAAAAAATAAGAAGTCCTTACCTACTTCTGAGCCTCCAGATGTATAAATTTTGCCCTCCGCAGCACAGGCTGCAAGGCTGTCTCGAGGTGTCGGAGGGCCCAGTTTGGAGTACCAGCTGTCCTTCACTACATTGTAGCAGTCCATTCGTTTTATGGGGAATAGCTGAGAACCACCCAAAATGTACACTACATTGTCCCAAAACACACACGCTGCGTCTCTTCGCTTTTCAAAGGGGCACCGGATATCTGTCCAGCTGTAATCCTGGAACAGGAAAAGACAGGGAGCTGCCGCTAAGCGAGTAACACAATTGAAGGAGACAAGGCACAGATACTGTTGAGGAAATACAAGTACAAAATGTTTTACGTTGCTTAAATTCACATACAAATGTTTACGGCTTGAGAGACAAATTTAACCTGTGTGATTTCTTCAAAATGTTGTTTAGTTGGGGTAGAGGGTAAGAGAAAGGCACATGACTGCTTTGGATCTTTTCCACCTTTGACATGAACACATACATTTGGGTATACCATTACATTATCAACGGGTATACCATTATTATGCTCCTTTGTGTTCCTGCTACTATTGAAGATAAATAATAATACAAGAAGACTCTAGGTAGGGGGCATAAACACGATCAAAATACATTTATATATATTGAAACTCCCTCAAAACATGTGAAACTGGGCGGGAAGATGGGGCGAGGGGAATGACGGGAATAATTAATAATAATGTATATTATGTGTATGTATACATCTGCCCAAATAAATCACATTAATCTATATAACCAAGATGCATTAATTTAAAAGTGTGTGTATATGTGTGTGTGTGTGTGTGTGTGTGTGTGTGTGTGTGTTAAAATAAAGAAAACTCTAAAGTCATTTTGTTAAGTTAAAAACACTGCTTTTTCAAATGCAAATAGAGCCGGAGATATAGCTCAGTGGCACAGCGCCTGCCTGGCAAGCACAAGGTCCTGAGTTGAATTCCTGGTACCAAAAACAAACAAAAAACATCCAAGGACACATACACAGAATAGTTCTCAAATGCAAATATCTCCATTTCTTCCCTGCCAGATGTATAGACTAATGTTAAAAAATGGGTATTATGAAACTCAAACTGCCATTAACCTTGACTAATTCCTAGAGGCAGAAGGTATTCTGTGGGCTTGTGAGAGATACTACTTTTCTATAAACATTCACTTGGACTAGTGCAGTCAACCAGATTGTTGAAACTGAAGTCCAAGTGAGTAAGGAGTTCTGAGTGGTCAGGGAACTCCTTCTCTCTAGTGCTTAGAAACATCTACCAGTGCCTTACGGTAAGAGCAGTTTATAGCATCACTCTGTTGCATTTAACAACTAAGGGTGCTTTTGCTCATCTTGCACATATGTCTATGTGGGAAAGCCCTCGAAGATACAGACTGCTAGTGTTCCTGTTGTTTTCTGAAAATAGCTGAAAATTAATCAAGGTCAGACAGGACTCCAAACAACTCTCAATCTCACTGAGCAAAGGACTATGTGTGACTTTAATGTTGGACTCCCTTTGGGAAAATCTGACTGACCTATTAGGTGAATATCTAGTGTGTCAGTTGGGTTTGATTAACGTATCATAACATCGGGGTGCTCTGTTCGGAAAGAAGAGCTCCTTTGCAGGGACTTTTATTTTCAGTGAAGATAAATGTTTTGTCTTAGGTCAAAAGAAAAGAACCACAACCAAATCAAACAACAAACACCTCAAATTAGGATCTGTACCTGCTAGGTTACTTGGTGGGATACATATTGTGAGGCAAACACAATTATCAGGTGGACATAACACCTTCCTGAAGCTTCAGTTTTACTTAATGGACACCAAAACTAGGGGAAAATATTTTTACTTACTCTTAGAGAAACTGTATAGCACAGAAATAAATAAAAATGATGACATTATTTTATATGGAATAAATCCTTAAAGATTATCTAAATGATTCTCTTACACTGAAAATCCACTTGTAATTACTACCTGATCAAGTTTACTCAGCAGAGAAATACAATTTGGCTGGCTGTGGCGGTGAGCACCTGTAACCCCAGCAGTTGGGAGGCTTGAACAGGGGATCGCTGTGTGCTCAGGCCAGCCTGGGCTATATAACCCACAATACACAGTAAGACTCTGTCTCGAAAACAAAACCCAAGTTCACTAATAAACTAAATTCAGTGCATCTCAAGTCTTGTCATTCTTACACCCAATTTATTGGATAATTATTAGTAGATAGCTACACAGAAATGAAACTCCCCCCACCTCCGGCCTCACGTACTGCGTGTTCAACCCAGCGGTTCGCCCATGCTAAGCAATCGCTCTATCACTGAGTTACAGTTGCAGCCCTTTTACTTTGAGACAGTCTTGCTAAACTGCCCATGGTGGCCTCAAACTCTCAATCTTCCTGCCTCGGCCTCGTAGCTGGGATTACAGGCACGGGCCACCATTCCTGGCATTTTGCATATCTTTCCATGTTCTTCCTTAATCTATAGGGAAAAATTGGTCACATATTATTTCCAAGATCTATTGCTTTTCAAATTAAAAATAACTGCCTATGTAGGAGCTGGGAATAAAAAGGAAAAACAAATATGTTTTTTTTTCTTTTACCCAAATGTGCTTAAATAGACACCAGGATATGAGGTTCTAAAGAATGAAATAATTGTAGAGTTTGATAACAGAACAGTTTTAACTTTCCAATACTTCTCAAAGAATAGAGTAGGTAATAAATAAGTTATCTATTCATATGTACCTGTTACTTATGGCTCAGTTATACTCTAAATTTAAGAACTAAAATAGATCGCTTTCTGGGAACTATGAGTACCAGGGGAAAAATGACTAGCTTGTGAGTGCCAGAGGGAAAGAGAGAGACCAAGCTGGGTTCCAACAGCTCTAGAATGAACTAGGTAAGGTCCCTCTCTGTTACCCAGGCTGGTCTTGAACTCTGGCTCAAAAGATCTCCCTACTCAGCTTCCTGTATGCTGGAATTACAGGTACAAGCCACTTTGCCAGGCCCTCAATTTTTATAATATTTAATGACAATTTTCATAACAATGGCTATTATAGCATATGGCAGACATTAAGCTTGATTACTATTAACTACATATAATTTTATACTTACTACAGTAAGTCCCTGATTTCAGAACATTCGAGTTGCAAACTTCCACGGGTGTACTGTGTAAGACTCACTTTGTCAGGTTACCACTAAGGAATCTAACTTAGTAACGTTCGCCCTGAATAAAACTTTCGTAAGCTGGGGACTTACTACAGTTCACCTTTTAGGCAGGTAAATGAAATGTCCTTTGCAAGCATTTCTACCAAGAATGTAAAATGGATTTCTTTTCAGCTGAAGTTTAATGCTTTATATTTGGGGTTCTTTTAAATGTACCTGAGTGGGAGATTAAAAATGGCAGAGTAAAGGCTGGAGGGATTTATTGTTTAAGAATGAGTTACTATGGGAGCCATACGTCACAGAACAGCTTCAGGGTGTCTGGGGGCACGCCATCCTATGAGTGGGTGGGTGCGAGATGGCCATAAGAGACAGATCCCCCGAGAAGTTTAAGCAGCAGGTGGTTCCAGGCTCTGGTGAGAAGCTGGACTGGTTATGGAGTTTGTGGAGGGGGTGGGTTGGAAAGTGATGACATTAAGTCCAGGGGACTCCTTGGCCACTTCTAGCCCAGAGTACAGTGAACCGCTTGCTTTTCCCATCTGCCAACTGACCAGGGATATAAGATTTGTCCTAGACAGTGACCATCCTCCTGGAGTGTCAGACAGAGTGGAGCACGGGGGTCACCTCAGGAGCCCATAACCCTCATCAGAGGCAGCAGGGAGTTGGAGCGCACAGAAGGGCACACACATGCAGAGGCACAGAAGTGAATACCATGCTGCGGGAGACACCCTGGCAGTTCCTTTCAAAAAAGGTGGAGCCAGACTCAGCATGCACACAGCAAAAAGTGAGTGTGCAAGCAAAACAGGCCCTAGTCCTTAATCACTAAACCCTAATCATATGCAGTAGGTTCCGATACCACACACCCTGGAAAGAAACCACTCCTCCTCACACATGCAAGAACTTTTTGGACTCATTTCTCTTTTTGTTTTTTGGGTTTATTTTTTTCCTATCTTTTGTCCTTTGTTTTTATTCTTTTCATTTGTTGTCTTTGTTACTTTCTCTAATTCTATTAACTTTCTTTTATTCTTAAATTGGATTTTAATCTCACTTTTCACTCATCTTCTTTGTCACATTTTACTGCTTTCACTTCTCCATCTATTATAATTGCTATTATCCTTGTTATAATTATTTAGTTTTATTCATTTTTAGCTATTTAGTTGAGCCTATGCTATTATTGTCTAAATTCTTTTCTATTGCCAATAGTGGTGTAACTCTTGTTTAGTTGATATTTACTTATATTTGCTTTTTTTGTTTTTTTGAGACAGTCTCACTATGCAGTTCAGGTTGTCCTTGAGGTCACTTTGTAGCCCATGCCTGTCTCAACCTAGCAACGATCCTCCTGCCTCAGCCTCCCAAGTGCTGGTATTACAGGCATGCGCCACCACACCTGGCTGGTAGATATTTACTGTATGTCACTATTTTTTCTGTCTATATTACTATAAATCTCTAATTTGTTTTTGGTACTGGGAATTGAACTCAGGACCTTGTGCTTGCCTGGCAGGCACTGTGCTGCAGAGCTACATCTCTAGCTCTTTTCTATTGTTAAGGGTGCTGAAACAGTAGCTATTATTAGTCTCTATGGTCTGTGTTTCTATTATTGCTCAATTCATTTTTCTTAATGGTAGCATAGCTGTTTCTTTTAGTTGCTTTTTACTGTATGCTATTATCTGGTTTGTTTTTGTGTCACCAACATTACTGGGGTTTGTTTGCTTCTTTCTGACTGGTGCTGGGGATCAAGACCTCAGAGAAGATTCTCAAACATGTTGAATTGTTTGAAGAGGGATATAAGCAGTAAACTAAAGAACAACCTAACCCAAGGACACATCACAGGGAGTATGTATGCACTGAATATTGGTGTACCCAACTTCGTAAAACAAAAACTATAGGACGTAAAAGGACAGATATACACCAATACAATCACAGCAGGAGACTTCAACATTCCACTCTCAGATCAACAAGACAAAAAATTAACAAGGAAATATTAAACCATACCACTGAACAAATGGACTTTGGTGCAAGGATGACATGCAATTAGTCAAACATGGACTTACCAGGTATCTGCAGAGTGTTTCACCAAACAACAGAACACACATTTTTCTAAGCAACATATGGAAGTTTTTCTAAAATACATTGTATCTTAGATCATAAAACATGCTTAAATACAAAGACTCAGATAATCCTCTGAATATTATTGAATCAGAGTGGAATGACTCTTGAAATCAGCAATGAAAGAAATCACAGAAATGACACCAATGCATGAAGATTAAACAGTACATTACAGATATTCAATGGATCACAGAAATCAGGGAAAAAATAAAAATTTACTAGAATCAAACGACAAGGGAAGCACACCATGCCCAAACTTATAGGACACAATTAAAACAGTTCTAAAAGGAAAGAACGAAAGGTTTTTTGGTGTTTTTGAGATAGGGTCTCGCTGTGCAGTTCAGGCTGGCCTTAAGCTCACTTTGTAGCCCAGGCTGGCCTTGAACTTACAACAATCCTCCTGCCTCAGCCTCCCAAGTGCTGGGATTACAGATGTGCACCACCATGCCCGGCTAAAAGGAACATTTATACCTGTGAGTACACACATGGAAAGTGTTAGAGGCAGCTGAGTTAGACAGAAATATGATAGGCAGTCAGACAGGGCCAGGCCCTCAAAGGAGGCAACATGTAAGACAAGACACCTGTGGGCCAGACCTCAAGACAAAAAGACTAAACAAATACACCCACATACCCCCCTAGGTGAGAACATCAGGGACTGATATTCTAAATAGGTAGCATCACCTTGAAGAGGCTCCTACGGACTGGGCCCCTACAAGAAAATGCCCTATTCCATATTCATGTCTGCTTGCTACGTGACTCGCTCCCCATTTGATCCCAATTTAATCAATTTTATCTGAGCAATTCTTATTGGCTGACCATAGTTTTGTCCATTTCCCCTACATTGGACTCACTTTACCTCATGGTTTTGCTCTATGAAAGTCCCTAGAAAAGACAGAGTTGGGGGTAACCCACTTAGGCTCCCTTCTGTCCCTCTCTTAGACAGAAGCTTTCTTTCCCTCAATAAATATATTCTGCTCTTGACCTCCATTGTTCCTAAAGTTCATTCTTCAATTTTATTTTATTTTATTTTTTTTGTGGCACTGGGGATCAAACTTGGGACCTTGTGCTTGCCAGGCAGGCGCTTATTCCACTGAGCTATATCCCCAGCCCTCATTCTTCAATTTTAGAGAACACGAACTCGAACTTGTCCCAGATATCATTCAGGTCGGGAGTTTTTATTTTCCTGTATCAAAAGAAGCAATCCCAGATAAATAACCTAGTGATACATTGTAAGGTCCCAGAAAAACAAGAGTAGTTCAAATCTGCAAATAATAGAAGGAAAGCAATTATAAAGATTAGAATGGACATTAATGAGATTGAGATTTAAAAATACAAAGAATAAATGGAGATTAAATACAAGATTAACAAATCAAGGAGTTGGTTCTTTGACAGAATGGGAAAGAGATCTAGAGGTAAGTGTGAGGATGGGAGAGAGGGGCAGGGAAAAAAAGGGTCAGGACTGGATATACCAATTCCCCACAATGAATTCTTTATTATGTATTGCAAACACATGCTAATATAAACACTGAAGAAAAAATACACCTGTGTTTGAACATACCTGGCCCTGGTTGTGTGTACACGTGAAGGGAGAGGAGTTTATCTCTGCAGATCTTTCTGTATGTACATGCACTGCTACACCTTCTGGGAAGTCTACCTAATTCTCCCAACTACCTGTCACCCTAAATAGAGGTAATTTGCTGTTTACCTTTTGATTATTAGTTACATGGCTATGTAGACAGTGTGTGTAATTGAGGGAAAAGGAAAGGGGGAGTAACCAGTGCGAGGTTGGCTTGTCAACTGAGTGAGCCTGATGGCTGGGGCTGGCTCTGCTGAAGGAGCCAGCTCCAATCTGGAGCCTGTGGGTGAGGCATTATTGTTGGAGACCACTACAAAGTATTTCTGGATTTAATATGAACCAGTTGGCTTTCCGTGTTCACTTGTGAGTCTGCCCAAGGCCTAGGCTCCTTATCTGGAAATGGCAGACTCATAGTAAGTGAACCTCTGAGAGTCCCTGATCCCTACTAGAACCTGTAGTGGTGGATGAAGCCAGAAAGTCTCCAAGGACAAGACAAGATCACAGCCAAGGACACCAGGGTCAGATCTCGACTAGATGAAGGGTTTAGCCTAAGACATCTCATTCTTCAGTGGATTAACCTCATACCTTACTTAGAGAAGTCCTTCAGTGATTCTGCCCTTCTTGAGTACTCCCCTCGCTTCATCAGATAACCAAATAAATATGGGTGATCCAGAGAAGATCATGGTCTTAGCCCAGAGAGAATCTTGAATTATATGAGGGCTTTGATCCTCCTTGGGCCCTGAAATCATTCCATTTGCCTCTCTTTATTAAGCCTTTGCTGTACACTCATTTAGGAGATTGCAGACCTGATCAGCCTGCAATAACTAAGCGGTATTATTATTCCCGTAGATTATTTTCCATTCTCTGTATCTCTAGGTATAGGGCAAGCTAGAGGAACATGCAGTTCTTATAGCAAAAAGATGGACAGATAGTGCCAGAGTCACTCGTGGAGAGATGTGTGTGGGGAGGAAGCATGAAACTGTTATCCAAAAAACAGAAGTTAAATCACTTAAGGTTTACTGAGCATTTCACATAAGTTTTCTATGCTTAAGTGCTAAGATACGAAAATAGAAAAATTAGGAAGCCTGGAAAAGATATGAGTAGAAGGGTCTCACGTGTCACCACATCACCCACATGAGTATACACACGTACACATGCAGAGAATTGAGAGTTCTGTCTTCCTTTCCTTCAAGTTTAAGATGCCTTTCCTTTGGTAGGTTCCCCTGATTTTACCAGGAATGATCCATAATCTCAACTACAGTTTATGAAGACTGAGTGTACACCGAAGGACAACAGTAAATTAAAGAGAGGGACAAGGTCAAATTAAATTCCTGCAAGGTGGACACTGTAGTGCCTAGAGAAGGTGAAAAGTTTCAAGAATTAAGAATCACCAGGTGTCACAGACAAGTCACAAGGCAGGCAGCCCCCTCGTGGGAAAACTTTAACTCAATATTTCTTTCCTTCCCTTACCTGTTCCCACTTCAGCTCCCCTCGGCCATAAAAGCTACCCCTGCCCTCATCTGCCTTGGCAACTCACTTATTCAGGTTGTTCTATCCCCGACACCCACCCTGACTCTGACAAACTCACCTGGCTCGGGCTGTTCTGGCCCGGACACCCACCCCCTGCTTGGGCTATTATGGCCCGGGGACACCTGCTCCCCCCACCGAAAAAAGAGCATAAAAGCCCATGCTTTGCTCAGCTTGCTGATGCCTTGGTTTGCTAGGCAGCCTACTACGCCCCCCCCCAGTAAAGACTTCTCTCGTGTCAGAAGGTCTGGTCTGCCTCCATGTGGGTCTCGGCTCTATCATTTGGTGCTGACCCCCCCCACACACACACCGGGGACCCCTCCTCAGGCCCACAACCTCTGAAGCAGACCGCGAGCCCCGGACCTGCCACACTGCGGACCTCTCCGTCTGTACATCGCTCGCCCCTGACCGTAAGTCCTCCTCCTCCTGCTCCTCTCATGCCCATTTCCCCTGTTCTCCCACCCATCTCGCCTCCCTCTTTATAAACTTCTGTGACTGACTAATTTGAGGATCACTCCAGCCCCTTTGCCACAAGGTCCTTCAAAGATCGCTCCAGCCCCTTTGATGCCAGCTGGCCACCTTTCTGTTGCCCTATGGACCTCTCAGCGTGAATTTAATGAAGGTTCCTTCAAGGAACCTTCTACTTTGATCCTGACTTGGTTGGCTTCTTCTCCTTCCTCTTCCTCGCTCTCCTCTCCCTGACTTAAATCTTGCTCTTCTCTTCTCTCCCTGAAGATCCTTCTGTCGCACCTCTCGGATGGCTCGTTCTCCTGGCTTCACGGCCCGGCCTCTGCAGCCGCGCCCCCCCCCCCCCCCCCCCCCCCCCCCCCCCCCGCCCGACCAGAGATATCTGCTGGGTGTAGGGGGCTGGGTGTCTCGCCCTTCTTGCGAGCCCCTCCCTGACGTCGCTCTGGGAGCCTGGGTCTCTCGTCCCATCTGGGACCTCTCCTGTGGACAGTGGTCTCCAGTCTCCTCGTTTTATGCTCTCTCGTCTCTCTCGCGGTTAACACCTCCTCGCTCGCCTCCTCTCCCAGTGCCTCTGCGCTCCACTGCCTCACGTCTGTTCTCCACAGCCCCTCAGCCTCTCTGATCTCAACATCAAATGCCTCACCTTCCTCTGCCAAACCACTTGGCCTCAATACCAACTAGATAATGGGTCTATTTGGCCACCTGAGGGTACTCTCAGCCTCAGTGTCCTGCAGGGACTTACACAGGTACGGCCCAGCCCGAGGTACTCTATCGGATACCCTGTATGTCCAGCTTTCTTTGCCCTCCATAACAAGCCTCAACTCTATCTTTCCTGTAGCCCCCAGAAAAATCTCCTGGCCAAATCCCCTGCCTCGCGAGGCCACCTCTCTGACAACCCTTCCCAAACTCCCTCCTTCCTGATGATCTGTCCCTTCTGTCCCTTAGGCAACCATCACCTCCCTCCCCACCACCACCATACAGGCCCCCTACAAGCCTGACCCCAACGTTGCCTCTTTCTTCCCTGCCTGCTTCCCCTCCCGCCCTCGATCTTTCACAGCTCAAAAAGCAACTCAAAAAGCGTCTGGCCTCTGTCACTCCTGACCTCTCCTCGTATATCAAGGAGGACAGAGTTCCAATACCTGACTCAGATGTACCAACTTACTTGCAATGACCTCTACACTCTTCTCTCTAAACCTTTACCCCAGAGTGGGGGAAAAAAGTCTAGCTAGCTGCCCAAGCCATTGCAGATGAGACACACTGCGTGGATCAGACCCCCCTGCCCCGGGGTAAGAGGACAGAGGGCCAACTGGTCCTCAACACCTCCTTCATCTCTCAGTCAGCCCCTTGACATTAGGAAGGCCTTGAGGAGGGACCCAACACTACCACCCCTCCCCGCCGCGAGCTTTTAAACTTGGCCTTCAAGGTCTTTAAAAAGTTGCCCGCATCAAACAAAAACATTAACTCCTCGCAGCAGGCCCTCTCTTCACCCCTCTCACATCCACACCACTTTACTCCTCAACTTTCTCTCCCAAAAGGGCTACCGTGTTTCCAGAACAAAGGCACAGCTCTCTCCCCTCTGTCTGTTATCTGGGGTTCCAACTTACACCCACCACAAGGGATCTCACGGTTGACTATAGAGACGCCCTCCACTCCTTGGCTCCCCTCACTACAAAACAACAGGTTTGCAATCTTTCCTTGGCTTTGCGGGGTACTTCTGCTTGTGGGTCCCCCGCTTTGCACTCCTGGCTAAACCTACTAGACTGCAGGACGAACCCCTAGCAGACTCCAGCCTCGTTCTCCGGGCCTTTACTCAGATCGAAACTCTGCTCCTGCAGGCGCCCGCCCTTGCCCTTCCAATCCTACCCAACCCTTTCACCTATTCACTTCAGAATCTCATGCAACAGCCTTAGGAGTCCTGGGTCAGTGCAAGGGCCCAGATTTTGCCCGCATAGCATATCTGTCTAAACAGCTGGACCTAACAACACAAAGTTGGTTTCCTTGCCTTAGGGCTCTGGCGGCTGCTGCCACCCTGACACAGGAAGCCCAAAAACTAACACTCCAGGGGCAGATTACAGTCTATTTCTCCCACCGTCTCACAGACTTTCTTGCACACCAGGCTCTACACCTTCTAGCCACTTCTTGCCTCCAACTTTTCCACCTCACCTTCACTGAGAACCCTCAGGTCTCATTAAAGTTCTGCAGGACCCTCAACCCAGCATCTCTCCTTTCTCTTTCAAAGGCACAGCTCACATACTCCTGCTCTGAATCCTTAACTGATCTCCTCCCTACTGCACCTCAGTACATACCCACCCCTACCCCGAGCCCAGCACACCTGGTTTGTAGACGGGAGCTCCTCCTCTGGCCCCAATGGGTGCCGAGCAAGATATGCAATAGTCTCCCTGACCCAAACCACTGAGGCAAACCTCCTCGCCCTGGCATTTCATCACAAAAGGCAGAACTCATGGCTCTCACCCCCCTAACCTTAGTCTCGGGGACCACAGTAAACATTTACACAGACTCTAAATACGCCTATCACGTAGTCCATCACCATGCTGCCATCTGGCCAGAACGTGGCTTCATAGCCACAAAAGGCTCTTCCATTCAAAACAACAAGTTGATCCTTCAACTCCTCTCAGCTGCCACCCTTCCACCCGAGGTTACCATCATTCACTGCCATGGCCATCTACAGGTCACTGACAAAATCACAGAGGGAAACAATCGGGCAGATAAAGAGGCCAGGTTGGCAGCCCTGCAGCCATGGCCACCCCGCAGTTTCCCTCAGCATCCAGGCCTTAGTCGTCCCTCCTTCGTACCCCACTGGGTTCACCTACTGACACACAGCTCAAGCAACTGTCCCAAAAAGGTGCTTCCCCTGGCCCAGAGGGCTGGCTCCTCTTGGACGGCAAGTACTGTCTCCCAGATGACCACACCTGACAGTTCCTTAGACAACTACCCAACTCTACACAAAGGCTGGAGACCGCTAAAAAGGCTCCTCGACCCCATCATCCTCTATCCTGGCCTATCTTCTCACGATACAGTGTGCTCCACAACAAAGCCACAGGCTCCCTTCGACCTCCCCTGACTTTTTCCCCCCACCAGTTTAGGAGAACACTGCCAGGAGACTGACAAATTAACTTTACCGACATGTCCAGGCACAAAAACACCAATACATCCTCATCTGGGTGGACACATTAATCTTTCCCCGTTTTGGCCTAACCTGTTCTATTCAGTCAGACACTAGACCAGGATTCATTTCCAAAGTCAACCAACAAGTTTCACAGGCCTTCAACATCCACTGGGCCCTGCATACTCCTTACCACTGTATCTTCAGGTAAGGTTAAAAA